>CAJHNH020000323.1:260000-290703 GCA_905116865.2 Candidula unifasciata | reverse complement strand
TTCCCCCTCTTCTGACCTCTCAAAGCCCAAACCCCCACCCGTGCGTCGTGAGGTGGTAAAGAACAAAGTAGGGAGCAGGGGTGGAAAAGTAGGGGTGTTCTTGTCCCAGGACGCTAGGTAGCCAAAAGGCCCCCCGGTCACCCCAAAATTTTTTGGCCAACGGGCTCGGGTAAATTTTCGACAGCTACAAGCCGGCAATGGATTTTTTCGCTACAAAAAAACAATGAGATATAAAGACGATAAAGGGTATCTGACCATGGCTATTTTAAGGGGTACAAACAAAAAACGAACAAAACATCAATGAAAGGGTTTGCCCATTAAAAGAAAGCCTTGTCCCTACCATAAAAAGCAACAGGAAAAGGGAAAAAGGTGAAGGAAAGGAAAAAAAGGAAAAAAAAAAAAAGAAAAAAAGAAGAAGAGAAGAAGAAAGAAGAAAAGAAAGAAAGAGAAGAAGAAGAAGAAGAAAAAAAAGAGGGGGAGAAAAAAAGGGAAAAAAAAGAAGAAAAAAAGAAAAAGAAAAAAAGAAGAAGAAAAGAAAAAGAAGAAAAAAAAAGAAGAAAAAAGGAAAAGAAGAAGAAAAGAAAAGAAGAAGAAGAAGGGAAAAAAAGAAGAAGAAAAAAAAAAAAAAAGAAAAAAAGAAAAAAAGAAAAGAAGAAAAAGTAGTATAAGTAGATGAGTATTTTAGAAAAAAAAGAAAGGGGGGAAAAACCAAAAAGAAGAAAAAGAAAGAAGAAAGGAAGAGAAGAAGAAAAGAAGAAGCAAGAAAAAAAGAAGAAAAGAGAAGGGAAAAAGAGAAGCAGAAGAAAAGAAGGAAAATAAAAATAGTAATAATTTAATAATAATATAAAAAAAAAAAAGAAAGAAAAAAAAAAGAAAGAGAAAAAGAAAGAATGTAAGCCAAAGGGGAAAGGGGGAAGGAAAGAATAATAAAAGGGGGGAGGAAGAAAAAAGAGAACAAGGAAAAAAAGAAAAAAAGAAAAAAAAAGAAAAGGAAGAGAAAAGGGAAGGAAAGGAAGAAAGAAAAGAGAAGAAAAAGGGGGAGGAGAAGAAGAAAGAAGAAGAAAAGAAAAAGAAAAAAAAAAAAGAAGAAAAAAAGAAGAAGAAGAAGAAAAAGAAGAAAAAAGAAAAAAGAAAGCAGAAGTGAAAAAGGGGAGGAAAAAGAAGAAAGGGAGAGAAAAGTAGAGAAAGAAAAGACTATGCTGAAATTTTCTTTCTATATTTTTAAATTTGACACCAATAAAAAAGGTAAAAGGGGTTCACAAAGGGGGCTGATTAATCAAAAAAAGCTGGTTAAAACGAATAAAATATAACAATTTGATCGCGGATACTCAAATTTTATGATAAAGTAAAAAATAATGTATAAAAATTTTTCCCCCACCTGCACATCACAAAAAGCATAAAACCCCGGGGTACACAAATGCAATTTGCTGTGGGGATCACCGGGGAAGCCCCCAAAGGCCCCCTGCTAAACCGTTAGGCCATTTTTAGGGCCTGGCTATTTTAGGGCCCCCGGGAAAAAGCCAGGATGGGCTTCCATAACAAAAAAAAGGGCATCCAATGGGACGACTGGTACTAATTTTTTTTATCTGCAAAAGTAATAGACTACCATATTTGGGGTCTAAAACAGTGGTACGGTCGTTTTTTGGAAAAACCTTTTGACTCACAAAACAATATTTTTACGACAATATTGATGCGCATGAAAATGTATGACCACCATTAGGTTTTTAAAATAAAGGCCCTATTTCCGCCTCTGCGTATTGGCGAGGGGACTTTGAAGCCAAGGTCATTTCTCGAAATGGTCCTGATCTAAGCCCACGACTTTCAGACCCTCAGACGAGCGTTTAGCCGCTATGCCCACGTCGGGCCCTAACCACCATTAAAACAGGACACAAAAGGGAAAAGGATCCTTTCCAGGGCAAAGACGCAAGTTTAACATTGTTTTGGCGCGCTACTTGTGTTAGTCCAACAGTTTACTAGTCAAGTGACGTCATCAATATGGGACGTTAACCGCATCCAGGTTTGTTTTTGTGTTCATCACTATTAAAAATTCCCATAAAGCTAGCATCCACCTGGACCCCCATCTCTATCTCTCCACCCATCTCTCTCTCTCTCTCTCTCTCTCGCTCTCTCTCTCTCTCTCCGCTCTCTCTCTCTCAAAAAACACACACACACCTCTCTCTCTTTATATCCAGCACACACATATATATACGTATTTTATGTACATGTTATAATATATATTATATATATTATATATATATATATATATATATATATATATATATATATATATATATATATATATATATATATACATAATATATAATTGTGTGCCGTCTTCACAATAAAGTTTGTCTTCAAAATGCACACTGCTGTCGTGGGAATATTAAATAGCAAAGCCTCCTAGAGCTTCAGCGCCTCTACTAGCAACTAAAGGAACAAAACTGCACAATAAATATCTGTATGTGTACACTCTTGTCTATGTGTGATTGTTCACATTTGTATCTATTTGTGTGTGATTCTGGGTGCACACTTGTATCTATATTTGCGTGATTATGGGTGCACACTTGTATCTATTTGTTTGTGATTCTGGGTGCACACTTGTATCTATATTTGCGTGATTATGGGTGCACACTTGTATCTATTTGTTTGTGATTCTGGGTGCACACTTGTATCTATTTGTTTGTGATTCTGGGTGCACACTTGTATCTATATTTGCGTGATTATGGGTGCACACTTGTATCTATTTGTTTGTGATTCTGGGTGCACACTTGTATCTATACTTGTGTGATTCTGGGTGCACACTTGTATCTATATTTGTGTGATTCTGGGTGCACATTTGTATCTATATTTGTGTGATTCTGGGTGCACACTTGTATCTATATTTGTGTGATTCTGGGTGCACACTTGTATATATATATTTGTGTGATTATGGGTGCACACTTGTATCTATATTTGCGTGATTATGGGTGCACACTTGTATCTATTTGTTTGTGATTCTGGGTGCACACTTGTATCTATTTGTTTGTGATTCTGGGTGCACACTTGTATCTATACTTGTGTGATTCTGGGTGCACACTTGTATCTATACTTGTGTGATTCTGGGTGCACACTTGTATCTATATTTGTGTGATTCTGGGTGCACACTTGTATGTATAAGTGTGTGCACACCTGTCTGTGCACTCTTTTTTTTTTAAATTCCCCTTCATCTTCTCTAAACTGTAATCTCCGAGAAAAAGTTTAGTAGTTCGTCTACTCATTGACTTGGGTCCTGTTTCAGAACTTGAGTTTTGCCTGCAAACACGTTTTATACATCTGACTAACTTGTATGCAACTGTTGGTTCGTAGTATGTTAGGCAGATGTACTCCAACTTCGAAGGAAACACCAAAAATCAGTCTTCTTTTAAGCAGCTGTTGGTCTGTTCTTTCTTTCCCTAAATTAGGGCCTGGGAACCCACCCGAGAACGTGCGTGGTTTCAGTTTCAACCAACTCGCTTCAGGCGACGCACGTCAAGAGGAGACAATTACGATAATTTCCCTTTTTAGACATCACAGACTGCATGAACTAGAAAGTCGTCAGTCTGCCTTCCAAGCTCAGTCAATATCCCAGGTTTAATCAAATGTCACTCAGTGTGACTAGCCTGTTCTTCACTGTGCATTCCACCATCGATCTACGTGTACAGTGGAACCTCAGCTGATGAGTTAGTTTGAGGTTTGAACAAAGGACCTACATCATGGCACCCATATGGACTCCGTTCCTCTTTTAACTCAATCTGTTCTTCTTCTAACTCAAGCCTGCGTCCGAAGAAGCTCGGCACAGTGCACATTCTCTGTAGCACCGACGAGGATCCTGAAATACTTTGGGTAGATTTTTAACTCTAAAATTTGCTCGGGAAGCGTCCTTAGGCTATTCTTTAAGATTTCCAACTGCCAAGGGATTTTTTTTTACGTGCGCAACAATGCACACGGGCGTCCGATCTCACTACTCAGAGACCAGGGGGAATAACTAGAAGTTCAGGTCCATGTGAATAAATCATAGTCTTTACCGGGTATTGAACCCGGAACCTCCAGCACTCGAGGCGATACTATGCCTCGAGACAACGCAGCTCCATGAGTTAGTTAGAAAATAAGTAAGTAATATATAGGATATCCTTCCACGCCTTCAGACGTATTGGGGATATATGGCTAGACCCGTTAGACACATTTGTTATAAACAAATCAGCACAAGTTGGGTGATATGGTCAGTATCATACCGGTCACCTTTACTTCCAAGAAGTTCTCAAGCAACCATTTGGGAACATTTAGAGCATACAGTAGAAGAAATTAGGTGCTGGATACAGCAAGGTTGTGTATAATCACCTGTTTTCTTTTCATTCTACAGTGAATGAGATCTTGAGATCTGTCATGGATAAGCCAGGAATTTCGGATACTGGTCACAACATAAACAACCTGCACTTTGCTGATGACACCGTCTTGATAGACAGAAAAAAACTTACAGGATTTGATATTGTGCACAATTGAATGCAGGCTGTTGTTTCCTAGTATGTTAGGAAGATGTAAGTAGTAGAAGCCGCTTCGGATCCAAATTAAATAATTTTTGAGGGCGGAGGGTAGGTTCTGCTGGCTGGGTTGAGGATCCGGATTGAAGATCCGGACTGAGGATCGACCGAGGAATGAGGATCTGATCTGTGGATACGGGTTGTGGAATTGGACGCTGTTAAAACGGATGGAAGTTGTCGATAGGGTGGTGACTTTAGGGGAAAAAGTTCCGGAAATCGGGAGCGACATCAGATTGGTTTAATGGTTGGGGGAGATACTTCCCCTTGACCCGATTTGTTGTTAACGAAAAGAAACTCTCCAGATTTTTCTCTAGACGGCGCCCCTGTTTTGAGTGTGTTTCGAAGGTCAGAGTCCTGTAATTAGCCGACACGTTCCATGGTAATTATGATACCATTGGTTTCAGATGTCACTGGGCGAATAATTGTGTATGAACTTTAGTTACATTTGGTATCATAGCTCGGTAGACAATCCTTCTTCTTTTTTTTCTTTCTTTCTTGCTTTCCTTTCTTCTTCACACACACACACACACACACACACACACACACACACACACACACCACACACTATTAGCCCTATTATTTGGACTTGATGAAAACACACACACACTATTTGAGGCTATTATTTGGACTTGATTAAAACACACACACACTATTTTCGGCTATTAATTATAATTGAAGAAAATACACACACATAAATATCCCCAACACTCTTTCATCTGTTTATTTCTTTTCCCACCTCTCTCTCTCTCTCTCTCTCTCTCTCTCTCTTTCTGCCTCAACCCAACTAACACTTTATAGTCTTATGTTTCTACACAAACGACAAGGAGGTCTGAGAAAGATAAAAATTACTATTAACATGAAAAATACACAAAGAGTGAGCAGGACTACAACATGTGGTGTTTGCCGCTGGTCACCCAGTTAACTACTGACCCCGCTCGATGATGCCCGACGTTGTGTTTCCCGGTGGTCACCTAGCTGACCATGCTCAATGTTTTTTGACGTTGTGTTTTCTGATGGTCACCCAGCTAACTACTGACCACGCTCGATGTTTCTTAAAGTGGTGTTTCCAGGTGGCCTCTCAGCTAACTACTGACCACGCTCGATGTTGCTTGAAGTTGTGTTTTCCTGTGGTCACTTATCTAGCTACTGGCTACGCTCGATGTTGCTTTACTTCAGTGATCGGTCGAGAAACGGTACTTTTTAACTTAATTCTAACTATATTAACTATATATACAAAACGCTTCGACCATGCGGTAGGCGACTCGTGGGGTTCTCTTCCCCATCGGTCAATGTCAGACTAGAAGAAAACTGATGGTATAAGCATTATCGTCACTCACGTCTTCTTAACTGTGGTTTTCTTAGCAATGAGATAACAAGTATCTCTTTAGTGTTCTTGGTTCTTTTTTCTTTCTATTGTTGTTGTTGTTGTTTTTGAGGTTTTATAAAACAGAGACAAAGTGTATATAGAGGCAGATAGACAGGTGTACAGACATTTATATACGCAACTAGAGATACACAGAGGTGGCTAGACACAGAAAAACATTTATACATATCAGTTTTTATACTTTTTAACAAATACAAACAGATAAATATAGAGACAGACATTTAAACAACAGATATTGACACTTTATAATGGCTATAGACACACAACAATATGTTTTTTTTTTTCATTTTATATTTTTTTAATGAAATCAAACTTGGCTTATACATCTTATCTTGATAAGCGGTCAGGGATTCCTATCAGCTTCATCTAGATAGACAACTGGTTGGTTGTTCTCGGCAGTGTAAAAGGGTTGGGTAAACACATCGTCTGGGTTGTTGGTGTTCTCTTTAACATCAAAATATGGTTCTGTAGTTGTATTTGTCGGTTGGTAACAAGACTAGTGAGCAGCTCCAATCAATCACTCTGTCAGGATCTCCGTCTTTAGGTCAGTCAATTGTTACAATTCTAGGCGATCCAGTGTTAGTCCCGCTCGCGTAGGAAACTTGAGATCTGATTCGCCAAAGAAACGTCTCAAATGGAATGTCGGTGTCATAGTATAGGCCGAGACCGAAACAACTTTTTGACCAGCACCCAAAGGTTTTAACAACTGATCGCTTCTAGTCATGTACACCCCATTGACCGGTGCTTCATTGTGTATGATGTCGGCAATAAGAAGTTGGTCGGCAATAAAAAGGTGGTCGGCAATAAGAAGGTGGTCAGCTTTCGAGCTGTTTATATACCAACTGTGAGCTTGTAGTACTGGTTTCAACTCGACATAGCCGGATTGGTTTTGCCAAACGATTCGATCATTGACGTGTTGTCTATAGAAAAAGGCAGTAGAACTCGGCGCACATGACCACCATGGCATTTATTCAGCATAAAATAAATAACGTAAATCCACAAGTGCTGCTCAGCAATTCGTGTAAAGCACGAGTGTTGTGAGTGAGGGGTCTGGTCGAGCGGCGTTAGATAAAACTTATAATATCGGCGTGGAAGGGTGGGAGCCCGAAGGAATCAAAATAGGTAAAACTCCCGACCCCATTGTAGTACAGACCGACCCAGTGCTAGCCAGGCTGGTCGCAAGAGTCTGTGTTGATGACAAAAGCTACGGTCCGGTGGTGGTCAATGTGTGTAGGTAGTTGATCACGGGCTAATACTTGTACGAGATGTGCTCGGTGGACAACTTGGATTGGTGCCATACGAATGTGCCGCTGATAGCCATGAGTGTAATTCTGCAAAAGACTACTTAACACGTCGATATGACGTTGTTTGTTAGTTTTAGTAAACTAACGCCACATCTTTTCTTTAAAGATGCGGTTAAAATTACCCAAACGCAAACGTCGCTTCTGATCCGGTGTTATTGCGACATTGCCTTTTAATACACAGAGTATATGAACGAGGTCCTGTGAGGCCGTTGTTATTATGTCTTTGGAAGTACCGGGTTTTGCCTTGGACAAAAAAAAAAAAAAAAAAACGCAGCATCTTGCCGTGTTGCTTGAGTTTGTCAGACATTTTTTAGGTACGTAAACAATTTAATGTTGATCTGAAAATAGTTCACTGCGCAAGCGCAAATGATCCGGTGGTCAAACAACAAGTAACCGTGAGGTTTAAACGTCACGTTTTTAAAAACTTTCTTGGAAGTAGGCAACGCGGCCAGGATACACCTGTTTGGCCAGATTGGTAATCTGTGAGCCGTCGCGAAGGTTTTTAAAAATTATGATGTAATGTGAATCGAGAATGATGGTTCTTTGTTATTTTTTTTTTCAAACAAGTTTTGTACAATATAAATAACGCTGACGGTGAGATGG
Organism: Candidula unifasciata; assembly: GCA_905116865.2. Lineage (NCBI taxonomy): Eukaryota > Metazoa > Mollusca > Gastropoda > Stylommatophora > Geomitridae > Candidula > Candidula unifasciata. The sequence goes on along the minus strand of CAJHNH020000323.1, from coordinate 282,856 downwards.
TGATTGCCTTTAGTAAACAACTTTGTGACTCTGCTGTCTGTCTCGGACAATAAATCGTGTATAACCACTAGTCGTCGCCTATCACCGCACTATTGTTCCATGTTGGGCAGGTTTTCATTAAAGATGACACCCGCCATGTTGTCACAGAGGGGTTGCCATTCCCCATAGCACCAAATTATCACCTCCGGTACCGGGTCGACCATATCACCCAGATGTTTCAAAAACTTTTGCACAAAAAACGGTTTTACCATAATCCGTAGGCCCCGCTACCAATGCTGTGAAAGGATGTTTCCATTCCATGGCTAACAAGGATATTGTCAATCACAAACAGCTATTTTTATCATATAATTTTACCCAAAAAAAAAAAAAAAAAAAAATTAAATAAAAACAAAACAAAATTCCGAACTTTTCCCCCAAAAGTCACGACTCCCATCGTCAACTATCAACAGCGTCCAAATTTCCAGCTGACATCCACATTCCATGTTTAACTCGCGAGCCAATCCGCAAAGCCAATCCTCAGCTAGATCCGTACGATCCGGATCCTCAATCCGGATCCTCAAATCGGATCCTCAATTCGGATCCTCAACCCGGATAATCAACCCAGCGAGCAAATCTCCGCCCTAAAAAAAATGGATCTGAAGCGGCTTCTACTACTGATGTACTTAAACTTGGAAGGAGACGCCCATAATTAGTCGTCTTTTAGGGAGCTTTGGGTGAGTTCTTTCTTTTTCCAAATGAGGGTCTCAGAACGCACCCTAGAACGTGCGTGGTTTCAATTTGCCAACTCATTCAAGCGACGCACATCATGAAGTGGGGTGCCTCCAAGTTGTGGTGGAAAGTGGTAAAATAAACCTCAGCGTCAATAATAGGAAGACGGAAGTAGTGGTAATATCAAAGAAAATAATAGAATCTAAGTGTTTAAAAAAGTCAAAGGCGTTTTTTTCAGGACAAGTACGGATTTTTAAGTATCTAGGCACACGCATAACATCATACGGAAGATGTACCACAGAGTTAAAGAACAGAAAAGCACGGGGGAAAAAACGGCATTAAATAAAATAAAGAACATTTTATGCCATAAACTCATGTCATTGGAGGTCAGGAAATTAATTGTCCCATAGCACCAGTTTTAACATATGGCTCTGAATCCTGGACAATTATTCAACAAACAAAAAAATTTCCTGATGCCTCGGAGATTTGGGTTTCTGACAGCTCAAAAGAGCAACAGATATGTTTTTAAAGAGAGGAGGAATCGAAGACAATTTATCACAAAAATCAGAAAGAGAAAGTCATCATTTTTTGGCCACGTAATGAGAAAAAAGAAACTAGAATTTGTGTGACAACTCGAAAGATGCGGGAAGAGAAAAAGAGAGGAAGACAAAGAAAGACGACTTTTGGCCACATTTTATCCTTGTGTTGAGTTAACCCCACCTCCCCGTGGTATAGTCTGGAAACTATATTCGTGAGGATACAGGCTAACGGGGAACTGGCCACCTGGAGAGGAGTGGGCTCCGCCAGGGCTGAAATACTGCCCTAGAAGCACCATGATGTGGATGTAAAACGATCTAATGGCCTCTCAAAAACAATGCTGCAGGGCTCCGTAGAGGGCAAGAGGAGAAATGGATGACCAAGAAAGACCTAGTTACAGAAGCTGACTGACTGGGCAGGCCTCAGGCACGCAACCATGAAATCAATTGCACCTGGTCGCCATAGGTTGAGAGAGCTGATTAGACAGTCAACAGAAACTGGTGACCCAACGACACGTAGTGTTACGTGATGATGATGATGAAAATGATGGAGCGGTGTGTACACACGAACTGATGTACGCAGTTTGAGATCACAGAAGTGAAGAGGCTTAATCGCGTACGCCAGTCGGCAACGCACTTGATGATGATGTGAAACCAGCTGCCACGTTGACCCAGACTAAAGTGGGTAATAAAAATAAACGACATGGAAAGAAAGGCGACAGACTCCATAAGTACAATGAATGGAACAAAGCAATCGGTGTCCTTTACAAATAAAATTCTTGATAAGCATGACATAACAGTAGCTCCTTCCTGAATGTAAATAGAAGACCGTTTTTGTGTGTGTGTGGCATTCATGCGTACTGGGCTCCGAGTGTACAGTAGGCAATGGCAAACCACTGAACTCAAAATTGCCTAGTAAAACCACAAACGGCCAACACATTCTGAGGTTAGGATTGCACATGGAGTCTATGCTGCCAAAACCTATTAGCTCCAGAGCTCGCACGAAACGGCTTATCATATTTGTAGAGTTGAGTGAAGTTGATTCAAGAATCCACATCACAGCGACCGGTGCATTTCCATAAGAGCTCCGTCCCCATTTTCAGCAGCCCGAGCAGAATTCCACATTAGTACAAGTAGCATTCTGATTAAACTTCCGTATTGCCTTTCCTCTAAATGTCGAGCTTGGGCCAGAACCCGTCGACACTCCCCGCTGCAACACTCCCACTAGACTGGGGATCTATTTGCACTTCCGAACTGTACATGCTCTCTTATACGCGCTCAGCCTAAGGGAGCCTTATCACGCATCAATATGCCACCAGGTTGTACAGAGCCAGCCAATCTGCCCGCCTGTTCATTTCCCAATTAATTTAGCACACCATGTCTTTCAGATGACCCTGAGTCCGATCTGTTTACTAATAGGTCGATGTCTAAATGTACTTATATATAGGCGGCCATATATAAAACAGGCAGACAGGCAAAGCGATATTTAAAACCACTAGCAAACATTTAACTTAAAAGACAAACTACCATACAAACAGACACACAGACAGACGGGTTGAGACCTAGAAAAATAGAGAAATAATAGATAAAATGATGGACAGCTAGCAGACAGAAAGCATGCTTGCACCCACCCAACATTACATCCATTCATCTGTCCATTTATACGTCCATCACACCTAAATCAAACAAGTCGCTTTCACTTCCAAGAAAAAGTCACGGTCCCAATTATGTTCTAGATCTACCGCTTCAATAAAAAAAAAAATTGTCAATGAGGTTTCAAACACTAACCGCCGGTCCGGCAGGTAAACCAGCTAGCTACGACACTATCAACTTGAAATTCCAAGAGTTAGATTGAGCAGTAATGACGGCACCTATGATAATGGCCGGAATAATAATATATTAGGAAAAATACATCTTGAAAAGACTGTTTCTTAAATGAAACCACGAAAAAAAAAAAAAAAATAGGGAAGAAGACACGAAACGTGAATCGTTTATAGAATAGCTATATTCAACACGCAGGCTTCGCTTGAACGCGGACAGCTACTGACGTTCGCAAACAAATCAATCGATGCTTGTGGTGAATTCACATTTGTATTTACTACAAATTTATTACAAGATGTTCCAGAAATATATTGTCTGGCGCAAGCAGATTGCCCAATTTCTGTGTGTTTAACGGAGGATAGGATTGCAAAGGAGATGTTCTCAAACCGCCTGCGTCGTGTACAGGATTCCATAGTCAACGATTTTCAGCAGACTGTTCTAAAAGCGTTGATATCTTATTGATAAAAATGTTCTTCGGCGGTCTTTTATTGCTTCCTCTGTGTCATTGCCGTTTTTGGTTTCTAAAGGATGTGAAATAGAGGATCTCTGTCCTGGTGCAGGCGACATGCAGTGTACAAGCTAGGACATTCTTATCACGTCCAATTGAAATAGATCTGTAAATAAAGTAAGTAAAGGTCCTTCATTTCACGTCATATTTTTTATAGACCAACCCGAACTCGATAACTGAGGAGCCAACATTCTATAGTTGTAGTAGTTGTATTTATTGTCGTTGTCGTAATAATGGTCATTGTCGTACAATAATAGTAGCAGTAGTTGTTAAAGGAGTAGTAGTAGCAGTAGTAGCAGCAGCAGTAGCAGTAGCAGGACGAACAAGGAGGAGGGGGAGAAGGAGGAAGAGTAGTAGCAGAATCAGCAGGAGAAGAAGAAGAAGAAGAAGAAGAAGAAGAAGAAGAAGAAGAAGAAGAAGAAGAAGAAGAAGAAGAAGAAGAAGAAGAAGAAGAAGAAGAAGAAGAAGAAGAAGAAGTAAATCAATGAATGAATAAATAATTGAATGAATCAAGTACTGAAATCACTGCATTTGGAACCCTGCCATGCGAATAACGTTTTCCCCCTCAATAGCCAAACAAACCTAAAATATTGATGGTACCAGCCGCAAATTGATTATCAAGTTTGCCTTTTTTTTCCCACCGCTGCTAGTATAAAATCGTTCACTTCTAACAATTATTTAAAAAAAAAAAAAATAACACATCTAGTCATCTCCTTGTTAGATGCAATTTTTCGTTATTTGAAGCCCTTCTCTGGCTCTTGTCAGAGGCCGCAATATAGCCCGGCCATAAATATGGTCTAATGGCTGAACGCGGTTTCTGGGACCTCTCCACGGGTTATCCTCATCCACATGGTGGCACTTTGTGTTATCGGGTGTTTATCGCTTGTGTGATGTCCTGGTGGGGTAAAAGTACGTCTACTACTACAAATATTCTCGCAATATATGGACGCTCTGTCGGTTCTGCTGCACAATTTACATGACCGCAGAGCAACCTCACCACGTCGATTTTACCGTAAAATAGATTGCCACCCAGTAGGGCGGCAGTAGCAAATCTATCAGGGTGATCATTACAGAAGCAGACAAAGAAAGGGGTGGGGGAAGGATCAAGAGAAGAAGACGAGGATGTGATGATGATGTCGATGATCAAGGATACCAACAACTACTTACACTATTTCTCTTCACGGGTTAATTTCTTTCAAAACATCGTCACTGCATTTTTAAAAATCTGTTTCATATAATCTAATTTTGGCATGTGTGTGTGTGTGTGTGTGTGTGTGTGTGTGTGTGTGTGTGTGAGGAAAAGGCTGTGTAAATAATCATCATGCATCGCTGCACATGTGAACTGTTTTCCAAGCAATCTCCACGCGTTTGTCAATTATTGAATACACTGTTTTCAGATATGACTTATTAGTCAAACAAAGATCACAGAAATTCACTGCTTTAAGAAAACAGTAGCATCTGTGCAATTGTAAATTACAGAATCATAACAGCATAAGAAATCTAAGGCCCCAAATCAGCTATCTTCCAAATAACGGTCCCAAATTATCGAGGCCGAAAATATACCCTAACAGGTCCTCAGTCACGTGTCAATTGCGAACTTCCGGTGACTTAAATTGGGCACTTCCGGCGACTACCGCCACTGCCGAGAGGTATAACCACGGCATGGATTGGGGCTAAACTAGATGGCTGGGACTCACGAGCAGCAGCTATCGCATCTCCTGCAGCTTCCTTCATTTTATTTGCTCTTGAGTCCCAGCCAACCCCAGTCCACGCCGCTACGCGCAGGAGATTCCCCTCGGCGGTGGCGGTATAGTGCCCGGAAGGTCGACAATTAACACGTGACTGAGGTCCTGCTAGGGTATATTTTGGGCCTCGATAATTTGGGACCGTTATTCGGAAGATAGCCCAAATCTTATGCATGCTGATTTTTACATGAGTTTTCAAAATATGTGTTAAAGTTTGAGGGCATGAGTTTTGAAACTCATTAAAGTTTAACTCAACTTAGCTCAATCCAGATTATCGGCTGAATATCCATATTTCATTGCCATGCTTCAGGTAGAACAATAGAACACAGAGCTTCATTCAACTCATATCAGTCTTTTGTAGATTAGATTAGCTTAATGATGCATGTAAGATTCTCTACAAGATGAAATAGCATCTCTCTCACCAGCTCTACGTAATGCTTCTTACAATATACATAGCGGGCTTTTTCTTGCAATAGTCCATGCCGTTTGGCGTTGCAGTCATGATCTCCTGTCTGTGTATTGTTAATCAGTTCTGACATTGAAGATCTTCCATTTCATGATGTCACACAGTGCAGTATCTGACTCTTTTCCCTTCCAACATTCCAACTGTCAAGATGTACTTCAGTTTACTCCTTCTCATCACATGACCAAAGAAATGTTGATTGTCTCCTTCTCATGCAGGCTAACAGTTCTCTTCATGAGTCAGTTTCTTTTTATCTGTCCAGGGAATTCTCATCATTTATCTATAAAATCACATCTCCGCAACCTCAAAATAATTTTTCATTAATCACCCAGCTGTCTATGACTGACTTCCGTATGTCAGGATATGATATACTCTTGAGGATACTCTTTCTAATAGCAATTGACAAACAAAGATATTATAGAATAGTGCACAGCAGGCTTCATTGTTACTATTATTTTCCTCCCTTATTGGCCCTGGTGAAATACAAGCGATATATATATATATATATATATATATATATATATATATATATATATATATATATATATATATATATATATATATATATAAGTAAAGTAAAATAAGGTAAAGACTCCTGTTTACGCCTAAGGCGCATGGGTCGTATGGGAAGAGCATCCCATATTTTTACAGACCAATTGGCACTAGGTGGGTAATGTGGTTGTCTTTACTTTCCCAGGACAGCCATCGTGGTACCAGTTTTATGCTGGGTCAACTTATGACGCCCCTTACCATGATAAAAATCTATGCAGCCAGCAGTGCGTTTCGATCGCGGTACGTTGAAATTACTAGTCGGACTCGCAACGCCTGAGCCACGGATGCTGCATATATATATATATATATATATATATATATATATATATATATATATATATATATATATATACATATATGACAAGTAATATGTACTTTTTTTTAAATTTCTTTTCAGTTGCTTCAACACAGTGCCAGAATTGGATTCCTAAATATTGAGCAGACACTTATATTCGAGACAAATAAACAAATATGCACATAATCTTCAGATGTTCGAATCTCCGGCTCAAAGAAACCACAGCTGAAAGCTATCCCTATCAGATAACTAACTATCAAAAAATATGCCTTTCTGCATGAAGTATTCTTTAGTTTAAGTACCTTAGCATAATCGACGCCTTATAAAATCTTATTAAACCTTCCCATTTCCACGGTGTGCAAATTACTCTTTTAAAGTCAGCGCTTTTTAAAATTAAAACATATTTAAATTTAAAAAAAAAATGTTTAAAACGTAGCGATTTCTAATAATACAGTGCAAATGAAGATACTCAAAGAAATACATTGATCTTCACCTGCATGTGAGAAGATCGTTAGAAGTTGGTCAGCGTGGTGTTTGAACCTGCTTCATTTCCGAGCATTCCGACTTCAATCGCAACTACAGCAGAAGCAAGGTTTCTTACTGCAATATCTACTTCAGCAGTAGCGAAGCTTCATACTGTAAACAACAACTACAGCAGTAGCGAGGTTTCATACTCTAAACAGCAACTACAGCAGTAGCGAGGTTCTATACTGTAAATAACAACTACAGCAGTAGTAATGCTTCATACTATAAACAACAACTTCATCAATAGCAAGGTGTCATACTGTAAATAACAGCTACAGCAGTAGAGAGGTTTCAAACTATAAACAACTACAACAGTAGTAAGGTTTTATATAATAATCTACGACAACAGAAGTGAGGCTGCATACAGTAATCTTCAACTGCAGCAGTACCAATATGTCCTCTTATAAACCACAACTACAGCACTCGCAAAATGGCTTAATAAACCACAACTACAGCACTCGCAAAATGGCTTAATAAACCACAACTACAGCACTCGCAAAATGGCTTACTGTAAATTGTCAATTAAAGCAGTACCATCCTTTCTTACTGCTACTCATGACTACAGCAGTAGCAACGTGTCTTCCTACAACTAACAACTACAACAGTTGCAACGTTTCATACTGTCGCCAACAACTGCAGCAGTAACAACGCTTACTACATTTTCGTACTGTAGCCATAAGCACAGGAGTAACAACGTGCTTTACTACAACCCCCAACAGCAAAAGTAGCAACTTCTCCTTCCACCAGCTGCATCAACAACAATTGTAATTATTTCTATTACGACTTGGCCACGAAGACGAAAAGCTGCACTCATCGTGAAAACAAAGTTTGTACAACGGCTTCAAATTGACATTTACTTTGATCTAAAGTTGTTGTTGACATGATCTAAAACTGTTATTTGTGCTAGTCTAAAGTTGTAAGTGCTGTTTTTGGATTACTTGAGAAGTCAGTGGTTCTCAGACTACAAGGATGTGGGGCCGTCGCACCTTTGCTGGATTAGCTCGTGCTCAGAGAGAGGCGAAGAAAGCGCTGGAACAAGACGGAACGGTGAGTACACTTGTTTGTCTGCATGTATGTGAGAGACAGTATGTTTTTCTATATGAATTTCTCTACGTCAGTATGTTTCACTGTCTCTACGCTTGCATGCATGTAAGTTTGCAGCATTTCTATATGTTTGCTCTTTGCATATATCTATATCTATTTGTCATATTTCAGCTGTCCGTATGTTTGCACATCTATATGTCTACTTGTCTATATGTTTTCATGTCTGCATGTTTGATTTTCTGTATGTTTGTCTGTCCGTCTGTTTGCCTGTCTGCACGTTTAACGTTTATGTGTTTCTGTATATTTACATCTCTGTATGGTTGTCTGTGTGTATGTCCCTCTCTGTACGTTTGTATATATTATGTCTGCTAGCCTAAATGTTGCCTGTTTGTATGTTTACATGTCTGTACATTTACTCGTCTGTCTGTCTATTTGTCTGCATTTTGTCTGCCTGTTTGACTGTAAATCTGTTTTCTTGTTGCATATTTGTTTTTATGTTTGCATGATCGGTATGCTTTTTTGTCTGTATGTTTTTGTTTTGTATATTTTTCTGTCTGTATATGTTCTATTTCTCTTTTGTTGTTTTTTTTTCGTTTTGTCTGTATGTTTTTCTGCCTGTATGTGTTTCTGTCTCTGATTTTTTTGCGACTATTTTATTTATAACAATGTACGTGTTATATGTTTATTTGTGTTTTCATCTGTCTGCATTTGTTCCGTCTACGTGTTTTTCTTTTTTTTTTAATGTTGGGTGAAAACGGATACGGAGAGTTACTTATCTTTTGCACAAGTGTAAAACCAAACCTAGCCTATATCAGTTATGGTGTGTCTTCTTCTTCTTCTTCGCGTTCACCAGCTGTAAACTCTGGCGGAAGGTTCTGGTTGCTCGTCCACTACTGAACTGCAGTCCTGCTCCAGAACCTGAGTGTTGCGTGTGCATCAGTTTTACAGATCTCATTCTCTTGAATACAGACTGTTGGTTCCTTGCCTCTCCGGCAGATGCACTCCGACTTCAAAGGAAGCTCCCCAATTAGTCGACTCTTACGACATGCTTTTGGGGAGGCAGTGGGTCTATTCTTGTTTTCCCCACAATGGGGCCCCGGAACCCACACGGGGGAGTTATGGTGTGTGTTTTCTTTGCAATAATTCGTTTAATCCCTTGGCACATAAACAGCACTTGGCAATTTGGCCGGCATCTTGACATATAGTAGCGGAATAGACAGATAGATTAAAACAAGAATCCACCAAGCCAACAATGTCATACAACAACTGAAGCCATCTTTGAAAGAGCCTCCTAATCTGATACAGACAAATTATAAATGCAACAATTATACCAACCTTGTACTATAAGTGCCAGACTTGGACATTGACTAAATAGCACGACAGAAAACTGCCCACTTGAGAAATGAGATGTTTTAGAAAGACTGTGAATAAAACAAGAAGATATGATGCGAGAAACGAAGAAATCTAAAACACTTGCAACAACACCAGTGATTACATTTTTAGTCGAACAACAAAGACAGAAAAGGTTTGACAATTTATTGAAAATAAATCCAATAATACCAGCAACGAGAGTGTATAATTGTAAAGTAGAAACAACTATGGACAGAAACGACGGATACGGATTTAAGGAGTCTCTGATACCCTGTGACTTTTTTTTTTTTTTACATCAGGTCAATTAGCAACTGAGCATGCCCTAGCTCGGATACCGATCATCTGTTATTCTGCGACGACTAGCGGCATAAAACAGAATATGCACACAAGAAAGAAGGTTGTCATTGGTTTGGTGAAGATGTAACGGAGAGTCACCAATGTTTTCTCTGTGTCGACCAGTCTGGTGGACATATTTTTACACGCTGAATGATTTTGGTTCTTTGCTCCAGCTCATCTATGAAAGGCTTTTGACCCATGGAACACTTTTGCTTTTTTTTTAAATCAATACATTACAAATATAGAACATACTGATGAGATCTATTGTCCGAAATGGCTAATAAACCCTAAATACAACTGAAAGAAAGGAAGTCACATTACACACATTTGACAAAAGTCTTGCTACGAATCATTGAAAGTTTGCTTCGAAGTCAGAGGGCATCTGCCTGAGAGACAAGGAAACAGCAGTCTGCATACAAATGAGTCAGATATGTAAAACGGATGCAAACGCAACACTCAGGCTCTGGAACAGGACTGCAGTCCAAAAGTGGACGAACAACCAAAACTTTCCACCAGAGTTTACAGCTGGTGAACACGAAGAAGAAGAAGAAGAAGAAGAAGAAGAAGAAGAAGAAGAAGAAGAAGAAGAAGAAGAAGAAGAAGAAGAAGAAGAAGAAGAAGAAGAAGAAGAAGAAGAAGAAGAAGAAGAAGAAGAAGAAGAAGAAGAAAGAAGAAGAACGAAGAAGAAGAAGAAGAAGAAGAAGAAGAAGAAGAAGAAGAAGAAGAAGAAGAAGAAGAAGAAGAAGAAGAAGAAGAAGAAGAAGAAGAAGAAGAAGAAGAAGAAGAAGAAGAAGAAGAAGAAGAAGAAGAAGAAGAAGAAGAAGAAGAAGAAGAAGAAGAAGAAGAAAAAGAAGAAGACAGGCTTGAATGAGAAGACCAATCACAATATGATCGAACGAACTAAAGAACCAACCTTTTTTTTCAAAGGCTCACACATTCATTATGCATGCCGGCCCAACAGCCGGCACTTCCAAAGACTTCTATTTTGTACTGCAATTGTTTTGAGTTATGAATTAGATTATCTTTCAGCACTCCGACACATTCATAGGTGCCCAGATTTCCCCTTCAATATATTCATAAGCGTTAACAGTGTCAGTCCTAAGTTGGTTGACAAGACATCTTCCGTCTCTCATGCTTGGCTGTGCAGGTCTTTACTCCAAATTCTTATATTCTTAGCATTGATGTAGTCACGTTGCTTCCAAAATCGTCGGAACGTCATACCTCTCTAAGGGCATTGACAATGTCTGTGTGATCCATAGTCCAGCCATCTGCAACAAATTCAGAATCTGTCAGTCTTGCAGCTCTTTCAGTGCCAACAACAACTGCATGCCCTGGAACAAAAATAAAGAAGAATTTTGAAATGACTCAATCGACTTTCTACGTAAGGAGCCTGCCTCGGCCCACTGAATCATGCTTATGGAGTCACAAAGCACACACGCGGGGGAACTGGCGTGTGATTCTAGCTATATGAAAACACGTTTCGCCATCACATATATCGTCATACTGCTGGAAGTCACGGAGAAAGCACCGCTGGCTTTCTTGTAGAGCCAGTCGTAAATGCCCATGCATTCTTATATCCTCATATAACGGACCCGTCTGTATAGATGACATCTGTTTTATCTGATTTGTACATGATAAGGGTGCAGGCATCAGCGTTGACATCAACAGGATTCTGCTCCCGGCAACTCATAGGAAGCGTGACGACAGAGGAGAAGGTGAGATTAAGCACTTTAGACGGCGGTATCCATTTCTCACCAGGATGGATTTCTGTAAGACTGCTGGACCTGCTGGTTATCATCCTCTGTCATACCTAGCCATGATTTGCCCATTTTTAGTTTGTTGCCCTTTTTTCCTGAAGGGCGTGTCTTGCAAAGGGTGCTTCAGATCGGAGCTTATCATGAGATATGGGCGAGCCTTCCAAGTCCTAATCCTGAAGTTCATGATAAGGAAGTCAACAAAGTATCTCATTGCTGCACAACAGAAGTCTCTTGTGCACCCCAGAATACTGCTCATGGTTTCGTTTTGCACCTTTCAAGTCTTTTCAGACCGAGTATGGTCGTAGCCGTCTCAAGTTACTGGACCGAGCACAGTTCCCGCCTGCTGGAGTGCCTGTGCTAACATATGTGTGTAGTTTCTTGAAGTGAAGTAAATAGTGGAATCTGCTATATCTGTGGGTATAGTTAGTTACCCTGCTTTCTATTTACAAATTCAAAAAAGCTGTTATGAATTGTTACGTCTTATCAACTCTGCCTGCGAATTGTTTAGTCCCTGGATGTAGGTCGAATTATGATACTTCCAATGAATATGTGAAACGAAATGGTGGTACTTTGTGTCACCGGGTGTTAGTCGCTCGTTGATGGGGTCGAAGGTCACTCACTGAACCTTATGTAGGCACAATTTACTCTAAATATCGATCAATCAAGTTGTCCCCTGGGGACTGCTACCTCAAGGTTCAGCAACAGATCCTACTATTATAGAATCTGAGTGCCTGCAGACCGACAAAGTAAATCCAAGGTATCCCGTTAAACTGCCAAAAATATGACAAATGGGACACATGTAACATCAACACCAGCCAGGTGTCACCTAAGGCCTATGCTGGTAAGGGCGAATAAACTATTGCTATATTGACTCGGTTTGACCCCTCCAGACACTACCTAAAGGTAACTATCCCATCGTGAAATTAAAGACTTTCAATCCGGATTCCAAACAGACAATGTAGATATCGGAAACCCAGTTCAACCACAAGGAGGGGGTAATGTAACTAGGGCACCGTGAACAGCTACACCAACAAGGTATAATCTTCTGTTCTATGCAGGTGAAAACGGAAACTAGATATTACTCTAACCACATCAGTGTATATCGATCAGTAGCCTGTAAAATACTAGTCGCATGTGCTAAACATAGATATACTCACACACTCTACAAAGATTTGCCGGTGGTATTCACGATTTGTGGCCAGATATAGCAAGATGACAAATCTGCTATACCCGGATTGGGTTGTCCTCGCTAGAAATTATAGAAGATTTCAAGCCAGATACAAGTTTCCTGACATAAAATGACTTGTCCGTGATTTAAAGGGATGATTATGTCCTTTCGACATTCAGCACAATGTTAATTCTCCTAAGTAGAAATGATCAATCGAGGGACAATGAAATGTGCCCATGGGAAGTAGAAAGGGTGTCGTCTATCAGTTTTTTTTTTAAATATGAGGCAGGATTCTTTTGTTTTTGTTTGAATGTGCATTGATCATAGATGTAAACATTTAGCATCACCAAGTGGTAAATTAATTTATGACAAACAAGATGTGAAGATCCGCTGAAAGCGAGTGAATATTTGTGAAGCACAAACGTATCAGGATCTAAAGAGAACAATGCAGGGCATGTGGTTGACACTCAACACTTTTAGGAAAAAAGAAAGACAATAGTCTGCTTGTGGCACCATCGGAATTGGAACTCTACGCTGGTTGCTGCAGATGAGGATGGAGCGCCCATGGGAATGTGCTGATTGGTATATTAAGTTAGGTTCCTAACTCAAGTCAACTATCTTCTTCTTCTTTTCTTCACTCCTGTAATGCCTCGCGGCGTCAGGGGAGAAAGAGATTTATAGAACGGGCCCTTCTGTTCGCTTTGTATAAAGTACTTTTCAGAGCGCCTCTGATGTTTCTGCGGTCTATCTTCTGTACGGCCGACCTTTGGCTCTCTTTCCTTTGTATCTGTATAACATTGCTTTCTGTGGTACCCTGTATGATACCAATCTTGTTACATGGCAAAACCATTTGATTAAGTCAACTAGAATAGACCCACTGCCTACTTAAAAGCATGTAGTATGAGTCGACTAATTTGGAGCTTCTCTCGAAATCGGAGTGCATAAGCCTGAAAGACAAGAAACCAACAGTTTGCATACATATGAGTCAGATTTGTAAAGCGGATGCACATGCTTCTTCTTCGCGTTCACCAGTTGTACACTCTGGCAGACAGTTCTGGTTGTTCGTCCACTTATGAACTGCAGTCTTGCTCCAGAACCTGAATGTTGTGTGTGCATCAGTTTTACATATCTGATTCACTTTAATGCAGACTGTTGGTTCATTGTCTCTCAGGCAGACGCACTCCAACTTTAAAGGAAGCTCCCTAATTAGTCGACTCTTACGACATGCTTTTGGGTAGGCTGTGGGTCAATTCTTGTTTTCCCCACAATGGGGCCCCGGAACCCATACGGGGATTATGCACATGCAACACTCAGGTTCTGGAAACAGGACTGCAGTCCAAAAGTGGATGAACAACCAAAATTTTCCTCCAGTTTACAGCTGGTGAACACGAAGAAGAAGGAGGAGGAGAAGAAGAAGAAGAAGAAGAAGAAGAAGAAGAAGAAGAAGAAGAAGAAGAAGAAGAAGAAGAAGAAGAAGAAGAAGAAGAAGAAGAAGAAGAAGAAGAAGAAGAAGAAGAAGAAGAAGAAGAAGAAGAAGAAGAAGAAGAAGAAGAAGAAGAAGAGAAAGAAGAAGAAGAAGAAGAAGAAGAAGAAGAAGAGAGAAGAAGAAGAAGAAGAAGAAGAAGAAGAAGAAGAAGAAGAAGAAGAAGAAGAAGAAGAAGAAGAAGAAGAAGAAGAAGAAGAAGAAGAAGAAGAAGGAGGAGAAGAATAAGAAGATATACAAGTAAGATAGGTGGACGTATGGCTATGCAAAGAAGGTGTAATTAAAAGAGACTGGTACGTCTAAAGGCTCACACGAGTCTTGAAGATCTTAGTTCTAGAGAACTTGCAGAGTTTTTGAGGGGTGGTCTCAAAATACAGGTACTGGGTTGTGGATTCATGATATCAGGATGGTACGAATCCCATTGTTTGGAACCTGGATCTAGTCGCTGTATTCGTATTTTAATATCTATATCTGTCCCCCCCCTCCCCATGTTCCCCCCCCCCCCCCCCAACCCAACCTATATCTACACTACTGCCCAAAATAGGTGTATGACATCACATCTTGGTTTGGAATACCATTAAGAGAAACCACGTTACATTTTGCCTGACTTATTTTCATTATCTTTGTCTTTCTCTTATGGATTTTCAGGCCTAGCTGAGCTGTTGTGATCTGACATCAAGTGTATTTAAATTATCTTGTGTAGGATTCAGTGAGTGGGACAAAAAAAGAAATAACATTCGCGAAGTTTAGATCATCAAGCTGTCTTGTAGAGGTCCACTGAATTCCATTCTGGATGTTAGCAGTTGCTGTCTTTATTATCCAATCTTTTGCCAGTAGAAATAGGAGAGGCGACAAAAGACTTCCCTGTCGCAAACTGTTTTGATCTCAGATGTATCTGTTAGCTTTCCTTCTTGAAAATATCATGTCAGTATATGTTGCTTTTAATAAGTTAATAATTTTCTATGAAATTCCATAGTGTCCCATTAATTTCCAGAAAGATTCCCTATCGATGCTGGCAATAACTTTTAATATTGTCTATGAAACGAATGTAAAGGGGTGAGTTCAATTTAATGCTTTGCTCTAGTATTATGTGTAATATTTTGTCAGTATAGGATCTGTCTGACAGAAAACCTGCCCGTTTATCTTATAACCTTTTGTCAAAAGCATCTTTTTGTCTTTTAGATAATCCTACATAATAATTTTCCAGAAAATGAAAGCAAACACATTCCTCTATAGTTTTCACACTCCTGTAGATCACCTTTCTTCGGCAGCTCACAAGATGTCGTTCTCTCCAGTCTAACAGTATTTCTTTGGTCTCCTAGACTTCTTCTGAATAATCTGTGCAGAAATTCCGCTGATGTGTTCCTATGAGCCTTAGCAACTTCTGCTGGGATACCATCTGGAACTGCAGCTCTTTCTTCTTTCGAAAGATTGATAGCTTTTCTAATTTCCTCTTCTCTTCAGATGGTATCTCATTACTGATAGAAAGAAGAAGTTTTGAAGGAAGAAATCGAGTCTGTCCGTATAATTTGACAAACTAGGCCATTATTCCTATACTTCAACAACCAAATTTCCCCCATATTTTTGAATTGCGGACAACATGAATGATATAAAATGTTCAAATGGTAGTTTCCTAAAAACATGAAGAGAAAAACCGTCTGGAGAGGAAACATTAAAATGACATGGAGTGTAGGTAATGTAGCGCAAGAAACACGAATTTGCTACGAACAAAACAAATAGGAAGCTGGAAAAAACTTACAGAAGAGGCCAAAGCACCCGTGATGTCGCAGGAAGACATTCGAGATGAGAAATCGATGGGGACAACTGACAGACTTGTATGTCCCAGGGCGGGAAAGTAAACTTAGATTGATTGATGCATTGAACTTGAAAGACATTTAGATGTCTGCATTGCCAGCCCTAGAAACTGGTTTTACTAGCTAGTTTATTATGGACAAAAAGTTTGTAGCGAGAGAAAATAGAGTTAATATTGACAGGGAATAGAAATTAGGTATTTATTTGCAAACTGTGTTATCTAAAGTAGGTGATAAATCAAGGTACAATTTATGAAGTGACAAATTTCCAGCCAATTAAACTGATTTTTACTAGCCAACTTTTTATGGAGAAAATATGAGGTAATATTGACAGGTAAGAGAAATTAAGTTTTTCTTGGCAAGAAATGATGTCTGATAAATCATAGTGAAATTATAAAGAGAAATATTTCCAGTCAGAGAATATAGTTTTCAAAGCTAAATTGTTATCAAAAAACAGTTCTTACCTGTAAGAAAGTATGGTTAATATTCTCAGGAAAATAAATACAGTTTAATCTGACGCCTATTCACTTTCGCAGACAACGCCCATGGCAATATAGAGCCATCTGCAAAGATTATCACATCACCTGGGCGAGAATTGTCGCGAATCATTTGTTGAACTTCAGATTCTTCAGAGCTCGCTGGCCAGTCCCTGCACTCACAGTCCAGTGTGATCAGAACCCTACACAAGTCAGACTTCTGAGGTCCATATACCCAGGCAGAGGGTGACTTTACTAGCATGACGAATTTATCAAATAAATATTCGTGTGCTCTTCTAAACAGTGTGCACAAATTAGAAGTAGCTAATGAGAGTATAGCAAATTAGAGTAAGATCCGAGAAGCAAGAGATGTTAGACTTAACATTTGTTAGTGAGAGTAAGTGGTGTAAACATTTACCTGGTAAATAGCATAAAGTAAACATTGACAGGTCAGAAATTTAAATAAAATAAACATTCTAATGCGAAGAAAGTACTGTAAACATTTGTGAGGGAGAAATAGTATTGTTAATATTTGAACTAAAGGGGAAAAAAAAAACAGTATTGTAATTTTTTGTAAAGGAGAGAAAGTAGACATGACATTTGAAGAAAGTAGTTTAGAGTATGTTAAGGACAGCAGAGTTTACAATTAATGTGTAGCGAAAGTAATGTGTACATCTGTAAGGCGGAGAATGTAAAGTTAACATTTGAAATTCTCAAACGTCTACATTTATAAGGGAGACAAAGTAGAATTAGCATTCGAAAGGTAGAGAAAGTAGTTTGTAATGCACAGAAAGTACAGTTAACATTTGAAAAGAAAAGGGGGAAGGGGTTAGTCGAGTAAATTTTTGAAAGGGAGAAAATGTAGTATATACATCTGTAGAGAAGACAGGTAGGGTTAACATTTAGAGAAAAGAGAAAGAAGTATATACAGTTGTAAGGACGAATACATTTTCAAATGAATACTATATTCATAACAATTACTCGTCATCCCATTGTGGGGTGCAATTTTTAGTTACTTTAAGCCCCACCTTGGCTTTATCCGGGAGCCTTAAATATGACCTAACGGCTGAACGGGGTTTCCGGGACCTCTGCAGCTGCGATCTCAATCCGCATGGTATCACTTTGTGTCACAGGGTGTTTATCACTTGTGTGATGTCCTGGTGTGGTACAATTAACATACATACAAGAGCTGAATTCAGTTCAGTTCAGTCATTAATTGACATCATAGCATTCAAGGCAGAGTTTATGTGCGCATATATGCAGGGTCATGTGCGCTCCGTCCTCATATTCAGCAGTCAGCGCAGAGTTGCAATACTAATGGTACCGGTTGTAATTCAGTTATGTATTTGTCTTGCTTTCCTCTGAGCCGTCTAGTTACACACAGGTGCATGTTTTCTTTAAGCCATAATGTAGGAAGGGCACTTACATCTATTCTAGGCTCTATAATAAACAACAATGGAGACTGTTCGACAGAAATAAAAAGAAGGATGGCCATAGCAATGCAAAGATTGAACAGCCTTAAAAGTCTATGGTTAAGCACCAGCAAGGAGATCAAAATTAGAATGTTGAGAGCATGCATCTTCCCTGTGGCTACATACGGATGTGAGTCGTGGACTATCTCTCAGTCCTTAAGAAAGAGAATAGGGGCTTTTGAGCTGAAATGCTATAGAAAGATTCTCAGAATATCTTGGACAAAGAAGATGAGAAATATTGACATCTTAAAAGATCTGAACATCAAGAAAGATTGGCTAATAAACAGCATCCTTTCTCGAAAGCTGAAATATTTTGGTCATATCAAGCGCCACAACGGATTGGAAAAAATTATAGCAGAAGGCATGGTACCAGGAAGAAGGGACAGAGGCCGACCGACACGAAGATGCGCACAGGATATAAGTGACTCCTTGAGTGTGAAAGTGCATGAGGCGGGAGAGTTTCTTTTAGGCAGACTGTGATGAGAGCGACGTTCTGCAAAGGACCTTCTACATGATGATGACTTACATGTCAGATGTAACAGAAATGCGTCTATTTGAAAATTTGAGATAAGCACTGGCAGGATAGAAACTGATGTAAACATTGATCGAGAACAGACATAACAATTAAAATCTTAAAGCAGAGAAATCAGAATAAATACTAAAAAGAAGGTAAATCAGAGTGTTAACAATAAGCATAATCAGAATAAACATTGGCAGAGCAGATTAATCAGAATGATTTTCCACTGGGATAAATTTGTAAAAAAAAAAAATTATTTGAAACAGTTTTAAATAAATAATTAAAATAAAAACCCTCAAAATAGGCATCATACAATTGATGCACATAAAGATGAAAAAAATTAATCATATGTTTAAAACGACACACAATATTGAATAATTCTGTTTACAAAATTTATCAACAATTGTTTACCACGATTAATAAAAGTTTCTGTGGCTTAGCACCTGAGACGAAAGATCACGTCTTCCAAGACCGTCCCAAAGACCTGAATTCCTGGCAAAACTTGTGGCCAGGAAAAACACTGGTTCAAGCCAAAATTTATGGGTCGCTGATTGAATTACAATAGACAGTGTAGTTTACACTAGAGACAACACTGCAGATATAGATAATATATTTCAAGCAAACGAAAGAAAAAGAAGAAGAATGAAAGCATGCGGCACTCTCTCTCTCTCTCTCTCTCTCTCTCTCTCTCTCTCTCTCTCTCTCTATATATATATATATATATATATATATATATATATATATATATATATATACATTACATAAAATGCGTGTATATTTCACGTGAGTGAAATGTACACTTATAACGGCTTATACTTTTCACACTTCGGGTCACGTATCCTATATTAATGGTTAGACGTCTTGCCCGTTGATTTTATTCTGGATGGCAGGCTAACATGGTAGATCCTAGACACCTCGTTCAATCTCTAATGACTTATAATTAGAGTCTGTTTAACGGCTACACCAAGCAGGAGTGGCCAGCATAGATGCAATACGGACTGAAGTCATCAGAGAAAACGTGGGCATAGGACCATAACTAAACTGCATGACAAGAGAAGAAATAATATGTTTTTCCCATTCGAAAATTGACCTTGGCTTCCACGTTCACCCAGCCAGAAATGGATACCAGGTAATGGCCTGGGAAGTAAAGGCGACTGGTCTGATTTGGACAATATCACCAATCGTGTGCAGTGCGAATGGTTTATAAACAGTCTAGTATTATATTTCTGATGCGTCACCGGCGTAGAAAGGAACCTTCACTTTACCACATAGAATGTCATGTTATGCGATACCATTCAAGGCTTGTGCCAAAAGAGGAGAGAGAGAGAGAGAGAGAGAGAGAGAGAGAGAGAGAGAGAGAGAGAGAGAGAGAGAGAGAGAGAGAGAGAGAGAGAGAGAGAGAGAGAGACGAATAGTCTGATGTAGGCCAAGAACACAATGGACAGACAACATCAGATAAAAAATACACCATAACGACGTGTCTGCCTATGGCCTCTTGTAAAATTATATGCGTCCCAAAGTATCTTCTATAATCACGCCATTCAAGCTATTGTCCGCGAACCTGTGACGGTCTGGAGACATTCCAGCTATTGTCCGCGAACCTGTGACGGTCTGGAGACATTCCAGCTATTGTCCGCGAACCTGTGACGGTCTGGAGACATTCCAGCTATTGTCCGCGAACCTGTGACGGTCTGGAGACATTCCAGCTATTGTCCGCGAACCTGTGACGGTCTGGAGACATTCCAGCTATTGTCCGCGAACCTGTGACGGTCTGGAGACATTCCAGCTATTGTCCGCGAACCTGTGACGGTCTGGAGACATTCCAGCTATTGTCCGCGAACCTGTGACGGTCTGGAGACATTCCAGCTATTGTCCGCGAACCTGTGACGGTCTGGAGACATTCCAGCTATTGTCCGCGAACCTGTGACGGTCTGGAGACATTCCAGCTATTGTCCGCGAACCTGTGACGGTCTGGAGACATTCCAGATATTGTCCGCGAACCTGTGACGGTCTGGAGACATTCCAGCTATTGTCCGCGAACCTGTGACGGTCTGGAGACATTCCAGCTATTGTCCGCGAACCTGTGACGGTCTGGAGACATTCAAGCTATTGTCCGCGAACCTGTGACGGTCTGGAGACATTCCAGCTATTGTCCGCGAACCTGTGACGGTCTGGAGACATTCAAGCTATTGTCCGCGAACCTGTGACGGTCTGGAGACATTCCAGCTATTGTCCGCGAACCTGTGACGGTCTGGAGACATTCCAGCTATTGTCCGCGAACCTGTGACGGTCTGGAGACATTCCAGCTATTGTCCGCGAACCTGTGACGTTCTGGAGACATTCCAGATATTGTCCGCGAACCTGTGACGGTCTGGAGACATTCCAGCTATTGTCCGCGAACCTGTGACGGTCTGGAGACATTCCGGATGGTCCGCCCGAAACAACGCTCTAGCCAGCTATACACAATTTTCTAACCAATAATGGCATACAGTAACAGAAATCACTCACAGTAACAGAAATCACTCACAGTAACAGAAATCACTCACAGTAACAGAAATCACTCACAGTAACAGAAATCACTCACAGTAACAGAAATCACTCACAGTAACAGAAATCACTCACAGTAACAGAAATCACTCACAGTAACAGAAATCACTCACAGTAACAGAAATCACTCACAGTAACAGAAATCACTCACAGTAACAGAAATCACTCACAGTAACAGAAATCACTCACAGTAACAGAAATCACTCACAGTAACAGAAATCACTCACAGTAGCAGAAATCACTCACAGTAACAGAAATCACTCACAGTAACAGAAATCACTCACAGTAGCAGAAATCACTCACAGTAGCAGAAATCACTCACAGTAGCAGAAATCAATCACAGTAGCAGAAATCACACACAGTAACAGAAATCACACACAGTAACAGAAATCACACACAGTAACAGAAATCACACACAGTAACAGAAATCACACAGAGTAACAGAAATCACACACAGTAACAGAAATCACACACAGTAACAGAAATCACACACAGTAACAGAAATCACTCACAGTAGCAGAAATCACTCACAGTAGCAGAAATCACTCACAGTAGCAGAAATCACTCACAGTAACAGAAATCACTCACAGTAGCAGAAATCACTCACAGTAGCAGAAATCACTCACAGTAACAGAAATCACTTACAGTAACAGAAATCACTCACAGTAACAGAAATCACTCACAGTAGCAGAAATCACTCACAGTAACAGAAATCACTCACAGTAGCAGAAATCACTCACAGTAGCAGAAATCACTCACAGTAGCAGAAATCGCACACAGTAGCAGAAATCACTCACAGTAGCAGAAATCGTATATAGTAG
Source organism: Candidula unifasciata (assembly GCA_905116865.2). Taxonomy (NCBI): domain Eukaryota; kingdom Metazoa; phylum Mollusca; class Gastropoda; order Stylommatophora; family Geomitridae; genus Candidula; species Candidula unifasciata. The sequence goes on along the minus strand of CAJHNH020000323.1, from coordinate 260,900 downwards.
CAGAAATCGTATATAGTAGCAGAAATCGTATATAGTAGCAGAAATCGTATATAGTAGCAGAAATCGCACGAGCTAAAAATTGTAATTTTATGTTACAGGGTTTAAAAACTAAAATGCTTTCTACGTTTGTTTTTGTGTATGCCTAAGTCTACTAAATATTTCCCATGTTTTTCTAGTCAGCAAGTATAAACTGATTAAGGAACGATGTTCTGAAAAATGTTTCTTAAATTTTAATAAAATGAATCTTTCTCTGGAATGTCTGGTAGCCTGTAATTATTTTCTAGATTCTCTATTATTGTCCATGCTTAAGTAAGGGATATTAATGGAGAGTACAAAGAACGTCCAACAACACAGGTCTGTAGTTACATAACAGTATATTTGTTGTATTTCTGGTAATAATTGGCAGTCTGTGCGCAGGCGACAACTTGCGCATGTTAATGCTTAAGTAGAATTCTTTATGCGTCTTCCGATTTTTTGGGGAATTAGAAAGCAATGCATTGTAGCGGCCTCTAATACCCATACAAGGAGAATATTATCGAAAATATGATAGTGGATATAACGAAAATTGATGTACAAGCATTGAGGTTAGTTTGAAAATGGTGATGTAATATTTTTGTGTTGGTTCGGCTTTTACAGTCGTCGTGGTTGCCGCTGCTGCCACCGTTGTCGTCGTCATTATCATCATCATTGTCATCATCATTATCATAACAATGTTGTCCATCGCTGCCAATGCCACTACCATTATTATTTTCCACTGTTGACTGCCTGTCTGATAGTTCAGAGGAAGACACGACTGATTCTGTTACGACATATTGATCATCATCGTCCTCATCATCATCATCATTACTATTCTCTGATCTTGCATTCAAGCGTCATGGGGAGAAAAAAGTAAATGGTTCA
>CAJHNH020000323.1:240000-255000 GCA_905116865.2 Candidula unifasciata | reverse complement strand
ACACCACGTATGTGCAGCTGGTTCCCAGGCCAGCGAAAGGCTGAAGTGACTACTTCATCCTCTGCTTTAAAATTAGATGTCATATCAAATGCCAAATCTTTGTTGCACCAAGCAATGTCCTGTCGCTCTTTCTGTGTACCCTGATGCACTTCCTTTGCCCCTCAACACAGAGCCATTCTATTTAAATAAACACATCACCTAGGCGAGAATTTTCATGTGTCCGTTTTTTAAATTTCTGTTTGTTCATCAGACACTGCCCAGTCACTGCATTGCCAGACCAGGTTTGTTATAACCCTGTACGAGTTTAATTGTTGCTCGGACACTTTGACCCACACTTCTTCTCGCCTAATATAATCAAGCTAGCACACAAATTGTGTCTTCAGCCTGGGCCATCTAAACCTATTTCTTTTTAGTCTGTTTTTTAGTCACAGTACCTCCTGCGAAACCACCAAGTCGTCTTGTCTCTGGCCGAAAGAATAACACCATCCGGTAATTCCGTGCAGCGGGGAACCAGCCCTGAGCTTCATGAACTCAGGAGGGCCCACCTCCGAATGCGTCTAGGAATAGTGGGCCGAAACGCGTGTCGACGAGGATAATTTCTACTGACGACTGGTAGATCCCTGCTGTACTTGCTCCCTGTGAGTTTATTCCTATTGTACGTGGCTAGCCCACAAGACTACCAGGAAAGACTGGTGACTATCGGGAAAGACCTTTTGACACCTATGGAAAGACTGGCTCCAGGTATCGCCGGGGGGATAAATTGACATCTGGAGACAGATGTCGACTGTGGACCGGGTTGATCACCCCTAACACAGTATAATACCTCCGATTTCGTACGACCACAATGAAATATGCCCCCAGGGCCCTCCGAAGGGGGGGGGGGGGGAGAATAAAGGGCCCAATTCAATTGATACTCTCGGTGACGACTTTGCTAGCCCCCGGACTCAGATATTCGCCCAACGTCCAGGCTGGCTCTGTAAATGTGGGAAAAGCTTCACGGGGTTGCATGGTCTGAGAACGCATGCCGGAAGAATGAAATGCGAGGGTGCTCCACGCAGTAAACGCCGTCGCAAAACTACCACTCCTGTGGCAGTTTCTGAGTCGTCAGGGTACGACGGGCAGGGTGAACCCCACTCGCCCGGAGAGGCCCATGACGTCGACTGCGGAGGAGCACCTTTGAGATTTCTGAAGAAGTGCGTTCCAGAATCAAGTTTCCACCTGCGAGCGAGAAGGTGGTGTGGTGTAAGTTGGAGGCTACATTATGTGAGATACTTAAACAAACTCTAAACAAGAAGTCGCTAGGCGACAAGCTTACTAAATTTGGTGATGTAATATATGAACACTGCTCCCGTGAGTTCGAGACAGTAGTAAAGGCACAGCCGGGTGCCAAGCAGAATACTAGCAGGAGGCAGAGGGACATTCTGAAGTGTCGGGCAGACAAGAATGCCCTTAGAAAACGGTTCAAAGACGCTACAGGCAGCGAACGGGAGGGGCTGTATGAAGAACAAACACAGTGCCCTCTGTCGCGCCGAGCGTTTCTGTAACAACAGACGTAGAACCAAAAGGGAGCGAGAGAAATTCTTTAAGGACCCGTATCAGTTTGCCCGAGGTCTATTCGAGCAACCGAAGTCTGGGACTCTGGTTGTCAGTCAGGAAGAACTAGAGCTACATCTACGCAAGATGTACTCTGACAAAAAGAGGAGAGAGCCTCTCGATGACAATCCAGAGATCCTTAGCGGTCTCAAGCAGCCTTCGGTGCCGAAGGTACCATTTAAAATGGTACCTCCCCTTTGGTCTGAGGTTGAGGAAGTTGTTAAAAAGGCCAGCGGCAAGTCTGCCCCAGGTTCGAACGGTGTTCCGTACGTTTTTTACAAGCGTTGCCAGAAAATCCTAAAAATGCTTCACGTCTTGTTGAGACAAGCGTGGATCCGTAATCACATATGTCCAGAGTGGTCAAAGGCAAATGGGGTCTACATTCCCAAAGAGCAGGACTCGAAGAGTCTTTCCCAATTCAGGCCCATCTCGCTGTTGAATGTCGAGGGTAAGATTTTCTTCTCAGTCATGGCTCGCCGGCTCACACAGTATCTGATGACTAACAAGTACATAGATACGAGTGTTCAGAAGGGTGGTATTCCAGGCGTTCCTGGGTGCCTTGAACACGTGACGATGATTTGGGAGGCTATCCAGAGAGCCAAGCATGAGAGAACTGATTTGCAAGTTATATGGTTGGACTTAGCCAACGCCTACGGGGCAGTTCCCCATAGGCTACTGTGGCGAGCCCTTCGCATGTTTCATGTACCGACACAGATCAGTCAAATATGTCATTAGGCAAATATGCAGCCTAACCGACATCATACCTGGTGCAGAATGGATACCTGTGCCTCAGGCGTTTATTTGTACATTTTCCTGTATTGTCACACTCAACAGGCGATGTAGAGAAGAGAATCCTGTTGCTGTTAATGCAGAGGTCAACGCTCTCATCGGTGAAAATTCAGACGAAGCAGATGCAATAATCTATACAGACGGATCCGTTATACGCCAAAGAAGAAGCGCATGGGCATTTACAGCACGCTCAGCGGGCAGAACAGTCAAAGAAGCCAACGGCGCCTTCTCCATGACAACCAGCAGCATGACGATGGAGGTGATGGCAGTGACACAAGCGCTTGCCTGGCTTGAAACACAAAAATACACCCGCGTGTGTATACTCAGTGATTCAATGAGTATGATCCGGAGGGTTCAGGCAGGTTCAGTGCGAAGACAATGGCTTGAATCATTACAGAAGTCCACTGTTTGTGGAGTCACCTTTATTTTTGTTCCGGGACACGCAGGCGTCGATGGAAATGAAAGAGCTGGCATGTTGGCTGGATCCGCTATCACTACCGACGGTCAGCCTATGGATCATGCTGATATTATCAATGCCCTCAGAGAAATGGGAAGAATAGAGGACTTTGGTGGCAGTGAATCCACATCACTCGCCAGAATGGCAGACTTGGGAATTAAGATCGGCACAGCAAAAAACGAGACGCACACCAGCTACGCCAGAAGACTTGTTAATCAACATAGAACTGGTACTATTAGCCATCGGACGTTGGGGTTCATACTGAGGGAAGGATCTGAGCACCTATGGACATGTCCGGAGTGCAATGAGGATAATCCAACTAACTAACTAACTAACTAATCAGTCAAATGATCGAGCAATATTTCTCCAAGTTCGCTTTGCGCTTCTCTACATCGACGTTTACTACGAGGTGGACTAAGTTGCAGATTGGGATAGCTATGGGGTGTACGATCTCACCTATACTGTTTGTCATGGCTATGCAGATCATGTTAGACGGGGCGGCCGGCTACGGACTGGGCCTTCAAATAGGGGATCACTGGTTGCCGCCACTACGCGCATTTATGGATGACACGACTATAATAACGGGCAGCAAGGAGTCTGCCCGCACGATCCTGAAAAGATTGGACGCGGTGGTCCAATGGAGCGGTATGCAGTTCAAACCGCAGAAGTCGAGGAGTCTGTCAATCCATAAGGGCAAGGTTTCGGCAATCAGTTTTACAGTGGCAAGGAACAAGATCCCTACGGTTCTGGAGGAACCGGTGAAGAGTCTCGGTCGCGTTTACGATTCGAAGTTATCTGACCGAGCGGAAGTCCGGCGAATACATGAGTCACTGGCTACAGGCCTGCTCGCGATCGAGCGATGCAGGCTGATCGGAAAATTCAAGGTATGGTGTCTCCAATTCATGTTGATTCCGAAGCTCCTATGGCCACTACTAGTCTACGAGGTGACGATGACTGCAGTGGAAACCATGGAGAAGAAAATCAACACAGCCTTGAGAAAGTGGATTGGTGCACCGCTCTGTCTGACCGACGTGGCTCTGTATTGTAAGCAGGCTAAGCTGGTACTTCCGTTTAAATCAATAACCGAAGAGTTTAAAGTCGGCAAGGTAAGGCTCGCCATGCTCTTGCGCGAGTCTTCAGACCCAAATGTCATCGCTGTCCAGCCCGCTCTAAAGACTGGCCAGAAGTGGAGGGTCCTCGATGCGATAGAATCTGCCCAGAATGCATTAAAATTGAAGGAGATTATGGGATACACACAAACCGATCGTCGAGGCCTGGGGCACGTGAAAGTCAATTGGTGGTCAAAGGCCTCAGCCAAAGAGCGCCGAGACATGGTAATACAAACGGTGAGGGACAACGAAAACGAGGTTCGGATCCAGAAAGCAGCCCAGCAGTCGCAGCAGGGCCATTGGGTCAACCTGGAAAGCGCATTGCCAAGAATACTCACATGGGGTGAGATCTGGCGGATGACCCCGCTGCGACTGAGCTTTATCGTTCGTTCGGCGTACAATGTATTACCGTCCGGTGTTAACATGGTTAAATGGTCTGCGACTAACGATCCGACTTGCCCGTTGTGCAAATCAAAGCAAACTCTTGAGCACGTCCTGTCCGCGTGCAGGAAAGCCCTAGGTCAAGGCCGATATACCTGGCGCCACAACAAGGTGCTAAAAGAGTTAGCAGCCGTTGTCGACCAGGCTAGAATGAGGGCTAACGCCAGAGCCAGTTCTAGTATCGTCCCCATTCGTTTCCTCAAGGCTGGGCAGGTTCCAAATGGTAAGGTCAACCAAAACGCATTCGCTCCATCTGTGCTAGACTCTGCGAGGGACTGGTTACTGGCGGTTGATCTGCCAGGCCATGAACGGTACCCTGAGTTGATCCGTAAAACCGGCCTGCGACCGGACATCGTTCTCCATTCTGCGCAAAAACGGCAACTCATCCTGATTGAGTTGACTGTCCCGTTTGAGTCGCGTATGGAGGAGAATCATTTGTACAAGCTCGAGAAGTACAGTGATTTAGCAGCCGGTTTGAGGAGAAACGAGGCTTACACAGTACGGGTATTTGCCGTCGAAGTGGGAGCGAGAGGCCTGGTTTCCACTTCGCTCTACAATGTGGTGAAAGAACTAGGATTGCGCGGTAATGAACGGAAACGAACACTAAAAAAACTGGGAGAGGTAGCCGAAAGGGCCTCTAGCTGGCTTTGGACGCAGCTCAACAACGTAGGGGACGGGCCTCGGTGAGCTAGTCCGGGTGTCTAGTGGAAAAGGGTTTCTCACCCCTTTGAAAGTCCATCGTGTCTGAATTGTCTGCCAGTGTTCCTCTGCAAACTGCTAATAAAAGTCCAACATGTGTCCGGTAAACCAAAGTAAGCTTGTCGCTCGGTCGTCCAGGCATGCTGACTGCTCTAATTAGGCTGCCGCGGCGGCTTCTTATCTCACATTACCTCCTGCGAAACCACCAAGTCGTCTTGTCTCTGGCCGAAAGAATAACACCATCCGGTAATTCCGTGCAGCGGGGAACCAGCCCTGAGCTTCATGAACTCAGGAGGGCCCACCTCCGAATGCGTCTAGGAATAGTGGGCCGAAACGCGTGTCGACGAGGATAATTTCTACTGACGACTGGTAGATCCCTGCTGTACTTGCTCCCTGTGAGTTTATTCCTATTGTGAACCTGAGCTCTATCGAGGGCTGTATTGAGAAGTATTCTTGTCCAAGGCTAGGATTTGACTGTGCTTGACGCACTGTGAGCCTATCTTTAATATTCAGTAGTGGGTCGCATAGCGGCGTCCGTGTTTAGGGCGTTGCGAGTCCGACTCGAAACCCACTGCAGGCTGCGTGGATTTTTTGTCGTGGTATGGGACGTCGCAGGTCGACCCAGCCTAAAATGGGTTCAAGGATGGGCTGTCCTGGGAAAGTAAAGACAGTCGGCGTAATGCTGACCACATTACCCACAAAGTGCTGATGGTCTGTAAAAATATGCCCGATGCGCCGAAAGGCGTGAAAAGGGAACTTTACTTTTTTTTTTACTTTTAGTGGGTCGCATACATAGAACTGTATTTCTGTACATCATAGAGTCACCCTCATGGCTTCATTCTGTGTGCGTTTATGTTTATTCAGCTAAATCTTTGATACATTGAACTTTTAGAAGCCATAATCTAACAGAAAGAATCAAATGCAGGAACATTGTGAACAGCATTCAACGTCTCTTTTCTAAGCTGCTATAATCTTGAGTTCAATGAGTATTTGTGACATTTTGTCGCAACAACTTTCACATGATCCCTGAAGGTAAAGCTTTAATCAATAGTAATACTCAGGTATTACAGTTTACTTTCTCTTTTAACGATTTCTTTAGTTAATTGTGAGGCTTGGGACACCAGCTGTAAAAATCCTATGGTCCACAGAGCTCTATCAAACAGCCGCTTTTTCGAAGTTGATGACAGCACCGATCTCTGCACTCAAGTTAGTCACTTTATTTGCAGTAACCTGCAGCTCTTGAACTGTCTGTTGCCTAGCGTGCCTCTGCTTCTATGCAAGAAAAACATCTGCAGTTGTCAATATCATCTAGCACCTGATGCTTCAATTTCTGTAACCTTTCTTGAAAACACACGGAAGAACGCTGATGAAATTGTAAAACAATGGGCCTTTAGGCCCGTGTATCCAGGCGGAGGGCAGCAATACGTGAATTCAAGACAGCTGGCATTTAGTTCACCAGCCAGTGGCAGACCTTCTTCTCTATGAGAGCAGATATCAACATATCATAACTGACTATTTTGTAGGCATCCTCAAGATGAGTGCTGCCTGTCTATTTTTGGAACCCGTCTTAAACATCAAAATCAAATGTGGCAGCATTTGACCAGGTTTCCTTCCCTGCCCAGTAACCACCAAATCCTCTTGGCAGGCGCTCTTCTCTTTCGAACAACAACAACAACAAAAAATTTTGCAGTTTCACCGCAAATAATCTTCTGAAAAAGTATTTTTTAGAATAATAATCCTGAAACCGACCCTGCCATGAAAAAAGGTTTTAGTTTGGCATTACTCAAAATGTGTATCAGACATGATCGCTGCACTGATTAATGATTTGAGAATCGACATCATAATGTACAGAGCATACACATATAACACCCGTCTCCGGCAAGCAATGTCTTAGGCTGTAGATGCTAATCATTCGTTAAAAAAAAACACAACGTGGCGAGCAACCCACAGAAAGATGCTAACTGTAGTAGTCAAGTAAACAACCTTTTACCCGCGGTTAACTCATCTGGGCTTTGTTTTCTGCTGAAGTGCAACGGAGTGCAGACCGGCATCTTTTTGTAGGAATTTGTGTTTAATCGCTACTGTAAACCAAAGCTATATGGTGAGTACAGACACATGTGTTCTAGACGCTTTGCGTACCTGCACTTTTATATTTTAACCAAGCAATGCCTTAAACCGAAAAGTTTTATATACAAGCGGCCCTTCATGGCTGATGCAGTTAACATCTCGCTGGCCGCCTTTACATCCCTAAAAGATCTCGGGTATGCTTTTAATGATAGTTCATTCTGGAAGATAAGGTGTATAGAATCAACCAAGTACGGTGTTTTTTGAAGAAAAAAAAAAGATAAGTGACAAGGGACATAACCTAATCAAATTCATGTTATAACAAATATCAATTATTACTTCCCCATAGAAAAGACATCTTAAGGGCTGAAATTATTGTCATGGCTCTATCGACTAGGCCGGTTACGCTCCCCCAATTTTACAAAGTCTGGTCAAGCTAGTCTATTTAATGTCAAGATAGGAGAAATTATAACCAGCTTCACAAGGGAACAGAAAGGGGGGGGGGGGGGAGGGGGTAGGTACTTTGAGACATCTGCCGTTTGTGAATTAGAGGCAAATTATATTCGTCGTCATAATGTGGAATGCAGTTTTCTCTATTCTGAAGGTTGTTGCCCAGGATCCTAATGTAACTCAACCTGTGGGTAGAACGGGATTTCTGAGACCTGTCCCCGGGTCGTCCTCATCCTAATGGTGGCACTTTGTGTATGTATCGCTCGGTGTGATGTCTTGGTGGAGTTACACATCAGTCAATCAGTCGGTTGTATGAGAGTACTACATATACAGTGACGTCGACTGCTATTATGTAACATTCACTATCGTGTATATTGCACAGTCCTGACCTGTGACGTGGAAGTTACGTAGTACACAATAGGGCGTTCCCTTGCTGGGCACCCCAAAGTACAAGAGCCACAAAGTAGAACAAACGAACTTTATTTCCAAAGGGTTACAAACTGGGCACTACCACCCGTCTCACCTTCGGCTCTTTCAAGCATTCATCTGTCATTTGGAAATGGTTTTTATTTTTTAATTTTTTTTTTAAATATTAAGCATATTATGTTCCTATATCAAAATTCAAAGCATGAATGCAAAGTAATAATACAAAGGCATGGATGATAAATGTATGCCTTTCAATATACATGCAGAAAAACACACACATTGCACACACACACACACACACACACACACACACATACACACACATACACACACAAGTATATACAGACACAGCACCCGTACAAGTACAGAAGGTGAATGTAATGTTCTCATAGTAAACACAAACATAACCCAACGCATTTACATAGACAAAAAAAGCATACAGTCTTAACACGTACACACAGACACGACATACACACAGACAACACACACTAATACAACATACAAAGGCATAGGTACTCTCACAGACACAACACATACACATAGAAAAAACAAATAGGCACTTATAATATACATATATATATATATATACATAGACACACACATACAAACTCAAAAGAAACACAACATTCACAAACACAGAACAAATAGACACAACACATACACATAGAAATAAGACTCACAAGCACAACACAGCGTCATAGTACAGCACTCCTATACACAACATACAGACGTACACACAATCACACACACAGAGATAGAGACAGAGAGAGAGAGAGAGAGATAAATGGAGAGAGATAGAGAAATAGAGACATAAAGAGTAGGAGGGATATATATATATATATATATATATATATATATATATATATATATATATATATATATATAAATACAGAGAGAGAGAGAGAGAACCGAGATAGAGAGAGCAAGTGAGATAGAGGGGGAGGAAGATAGATAGATAGAGAGAGCAAGTGGGATAGGGTGGGGGAGATAGATAGATAGACAGAGAGGGGAGAGAGGGAGGTAGAGAGAGGGAGAGAAATAGAGAGAGGGAGAAAGATAGAGAAATTGAGATATAGAGAGGGAGATTGAAAAAAGATATAAGAAGGAGATAGAGAGAAGGAGGGAGAACAAGGATGTCATAAGAGGCGACTCGTTAAAGATTTGCTGAAGGCGGATGTGTTGGCATGTAAATCACAACTCAGCGTGCTAATTCCATCACTTTAGGAATGAAGGAAAAAAAAAAACTAAACATTCAGTGTCAGGCTTGAATAAAGTGGTAAAACAAACGGACAAAATTCCGAGGGCATTCATTTTAAATAAGGATAATGACACGATTGGTCGCATTAAAAAATTATTTTTTTTTCAAATGTTCAGTGTGACTTCCATTTTATTCAGAATGCAGAAAGAAAACGATTTCGGTTTTTTCTCCTCCTTTTAATAAGCCTGATCTGTGAAACAGATGTTCACGCAACACCTCAATTCTAGAACAAGACTAAAGTCCAGAAATAAAGTACGTCAGGACTTTTCACCAGTGTTTGCAGCTGGTAAACTTGAGGAATAACAAGGCGGGTTTCTGTCTGAAGCTGACATACTTTGCATTTCGCTAAAAAGTAAATAACTTATTGACAGTTTTGCACTTACTGGTTGCCACTTAAAGGTTTGCACACTTCTTCAACTCAAATAAAAAAAAAAAAGAAAAGAAAATTATCATTATGGCACACGTAACAATTACATAGGGTATACCCGGCAGCCCTTTACATCTATTGATAGGAAAAAAAGGAAATACAATTTATGTCGACATTATATGTTATGTTATCACAATCCATGTCACTGCACATTGGGCATTCTCTTGCTTTCTCATTCCTCTGATAAAGCAGCAACATGAAGATACCTCTACGTATTGACATGGTTCTGATTAGACCTGCTAACTGTGCATTGATGACCACTGATGTGTACACACTGGAGAGAACAGGGGGCAAAGGTGATCCTTGAGGCAAGCCCATTCAATCCCGTTAAGATTACATGGTCCATTCAAAGTGCGCTGCAGCGATCCAGTTGACCCATTTCGTCTCTATGTGCATGTTTATCATCAATCTGACGAGCAAGTAAGTTATGAGTTATGAGTTAGATTATCTTCATAGCACTCCGGACACATCCATAGGCCTCAGATTCCCCTATCAGCATCTTCATCAACGTCGCGCTGTTAATAGTGCCAGTCCGTAACTGCACACACAGTAGAGTTTTGCAACAACTCAAACCACTGTCTGCGTAACCAGCTAGCCTCGACCCGCCGGATCATGCTCAAAGAATCACCCAGCACACACACGCCGGAATAGTCCTGTGATCCCAGCCACATGAAAGCCCGTGTCACCGCCATCACCTCCATTGTCATGCTGCTGGTGGTCATGGAGAAGGCACCGCTGGCTTCTTGAACTGTTCTGCTCTAAATTGCTTTGTACTCTTATGTCCGCGCACTCTGATGAGCAAGTTGTATTGTACACTTCTTCTAAATAAGTGGTGGCTATGGTAGTTTCCATTCCTGCCTGGAAGCCCTCATAGGTGTCGTAAATAAATACAGCGACATTGCACCAGTTATCTTTGCCCTGGCGGTACCCACCATATTTGATTATCAAAGAGAATACTTCGTTCTAATATTTGGGTCAACGATCTGGAAACACTTTCCTAGCATGTATTTCCCCGAAATTTCTGGAGTGTAATGATTCTGTAGGCATTTATGTTTCCATCATCTTGACCAGGCTCAGGGCCAGGTCTTAATTAGCTTAGGAGCCACTTGTCAAGGGCAAGGCTAGGTTTTATGTACTCTATGTTTTTTCAGGCGCCTGCTAATGGTCTAATAAATACATATAGATGCATCAAACAGTGTCCCGACACAGAGGCGCCGCAGCCTCTTGAATAAGGTAACTTAAGCATCTAATATCCTAAAATATATTACACCCCCCCCCCCCCCCCAATGCATGTGTGTGTGTGTCGCGCGCACACACAACTGTAAATGTGAAATGGCCTAACCAGGTTTATAGGTTCTATTTATATAAAGTAAATGTTTTTAAATTTTACTTATTTAAAATGAACTTTTCTATTAATTTACCATTCAGCATATTGTTATCTTTTTTATTACTGTGTTATATAGGCTATTATTATTCACTTAAACAGAGTTTTGTTACATGTGATTGTAAAAGATAAAACGACATGGGGAAAGCTGATTGACGGTCTATGATCTATTCCGGGGTAGGTGATGGAAAGTAGAACAGAAGGCAAAAGAAGAAGAAGAGGATGAAGAAGAAGAAGAAGAAGAAGAAGATAAAGAAGAAGAAGAAGGAGATGAAGAAGAAGGAGAAAAAGAAGAAAAAGAAGAAAAAGAAGAAGAAGAAGAAGAAGAAAAAGAAGAAGAAGAAGAAGAAGAAGAAGAAGAAGAAGAAGAAGAAGAAGAAGAAGAAGAAGAAGAAGAAGAAGAAGAAGAAGAAGAAGAAGAAGAAGAAAAAGAAGAAGAAGAAGAAGAAGAAGAAAAAGAAGAAGAAAAAGAAGAAGAAGAAAAAGAAGAAGAAGAAGAAGAAGAAGAAGAAGAAGAAGAAGAAGAAGAAGAAGAAGAAGAAGAAGAAGAAGAAGAAGAAGAAGAAGAAGAAGAAGAAGAAGAGGAAGAAGAAGAAGAAGAAGAAACAAGGCTTAGGACCCTTAAGACAACCACCCCAACCCCACAGTAAAAAAATCGTTAGGGATATGAGCCCCCCCCCCCCCCCCCCCCCCCCATCTGCCCCATGTTTCTATTTGAGTCACCACCCCTTTTCTTACACGCCCTGTACAAACAAACTTAGTTCTGCAGTAGCAACCCTCCGTCACATCTAATCCTTTTTAACAATTAACAAATTTAACGGCGCCAGCACGAATTCTATCCTACATCCACACCAGAAGAACAGAGAAGTATTAACGAAAGTCGTGATCGTTGAAAATACGCGCCAGGCGCTGAAGAAGGTAATCCATACTACTGAAATGGCACGACAGGAAATTGCCGAACGTGATTCCAAGAACCCCAATTCACTTCTGATGGTCGTTGATGCGCATGTGATATCGTCATGTCTTTGAAAGACACGGCGTTGTTTGGGCTATTAAATGTGTTGTATTGTTCCATTTTATATATACCAGATTTAGTTGTCCGGGATAATGTAAGAAAATTATATCCTGAAGTCCACTACCTCAGCTTTGTCTCCACCGATAGCGTGTATGTAGGAAATGCGAACACAACAAGAGACTTCTGTCGTAAACTGTCTCTTTCTCTCGTTCCCCAAGTCCATGAATTTCTAATTTCAGGGCATGTTTAGTGCTTCTCTGTCTCCTCTCTTCTCAGAATGTTGTGTTGCATATTGTTGCAAATATTTTGTGTTGCATATTGTTGCAAATATTTTGTGTTGCATATTGTTGCAAATATTTTGTGTTGCTTATTGTTGCAAATATTTTGTGTTGCATATTGTTGCAAATATTTTGTGTTGCATATTGTTGCAAATATTTTGTGTTGCATATTGTTGCAAATATTTTGTGTTGCATATTGTTGCAAATATTTTGTGTGGAAGCCAACTCCTGATGCACGGCACCCGTAGAGTGGTACGAGATTCGAGAACAGTTCTTCCCAAAGTGGACGTTATCGCCCCCTTGGGGTTCTGTGGCAGTAAGGAGGAGCGGGGGGGGGGGGGGGGTGTACGGGAATAACTGGTATGGAAGGCCCTCACCAATCCATCTTGGACTTTGACTTAGTGTTATAATTTAGACTACCCTAGATAGCATATATATTTTCCGTTCCCTACTTCATCTTTAAAAACAACAAACACAACGCTTTCTCGGCTCACATCTCACTGCATGTATAAAGGGACATTTTTCTTTTTCTTCATAGGGTTCACTAGCTGTAAACTTCAGCGGAAAATTCTAGTTTTTCGTCCAATTCTGGACTTGGGTCATTTTTACAAAACTTAAAATGTATGTATAGATCTGTTTTACAGATCTGGCTTATTTGTATGCAGACTGTTGGTTCCTAGCCTTTTAGACAGATGCATTCAGACTTCAAAGGAAACTGTTATTAGTCTACTCCTACGACATGCTTGTTAGAAGTATTTGTACTATTCTCCGACCCTCCACCCACCCCAAAATGAGATGAAACGTTAGATGGTGAAGGGAGATAACAGTGAAATATAATTCTTTGAGCCAATTTTTTTTTTTTTTCAAGGAATGTGATGAAAATATTTAGGAACTCGAGGGATATAACTCCAACTTATTTATATTTCAGTGACTGTGCCGTTAATTAAAAGAAATGCGTCGACACATTTACCGCAAATACGACTGTTAAATTATAAATTGCAAACAGAATGATATTTGCGAATTTAAACCTTCTAATGGTCATTGTTTAGGAGGATGTTATTAGTTGGAAGTTGACTTACAGACAGACATACAGACAGACACATTGATTTTCAGTTGTATAGTATAAATATATACATAGAGGAACTTTATTTCTGGAATTAATCTGTCTCTAGAAATTGGTCACATAGTAGGCTATTCGAAAACATAAGCGATGTTCGCCCTACAAAATAATGTAAAATGGAATAACCTGTTTCAAGATTTGAACTTTTAAATCCATACATTTTTTAAATACTTAATAACACGAATAATATTACTGTTTATTTCATGCCTGAAGACACGACGGAAGTAATTCAGTTTTTGGTAGTTCATGGTGTTAATAGTTTCCTTTGATGTAGAGATCTGACAGAATAACTGTTTTCGTCTTTTTACCAATACTTGATATTCAAGAACATAGCTAAAACAACTTTAGTTTTTGCGAAATTGTCCATAAATTTCCTTCAACTTCCAGCACCTCGGGAACATTGGATGGTCAACCTAAAACAGGAGCCAAGTTGAAAATCGTGAATTAACCGGAGAGAATAAAACAACAGGCAGCCAGTAAGCGTGGGTTAATCATGCCTCGTTATGATCATTAGGTCAGGTATCGGGTAATGAGCTGTCATTAATGTCAAGTGGAATGTTACTTCTGTGTCATGTAGGGCATTAAACTCTCTCCCCCTCCTCCTTCTTTTTATTTATCGTCGTCATGTTCATCATCATCATCGTCATCGTCATCATCATTCTTCTTCTTCTTCTTCTTCTTCTTCTTCTTCTTCTTCTTCTTCTTCTTCTTCTTCTTCTTCTTCTTCTTCTTCTTCTTCTTCTTCTTCTTCTTCTTCTTCTTCTTCTTCTTCTTCTTCTTCTTCTTCTTCTTTTTCTTCTTCTTCGAAATCCCATTGGGGAGGGAGGGGGGGGGGGAGGGGGCGAAGCGTAATAGCAACTGATTAAAACGTACATGTTCCTTCTTCTACTTCTGATCATATCATCATCATCATCATTAACATCCTCCTCAGCATCACGAACCCTGTCGAAAAGCGTATGCGGTCATGTTTCGCTGTCTTACACGATCACCAGAAGCAGAGATCAGGACAGCGTTCTCTCCTCGCTTATCAGTGTGTCCAGGCTGTATAGTAATTTATCTCTTTGCCTTTCCTTTGCTCGTCATTCAATGATTTTCAAAGTTACAACTAAGTAGTTTACTTCTTCTGATAACATGTTCATACAAGAAACATACAACTATTTGTCCGTGTCTAATCACAGCCTATGGGATGGTCCAAGACCAATTCAGTTCATTAATCCTTTCCATGGTACAAAGCCTGGGAAGGGAAGTACTGAAGAGACGATGTAGCTTGATTCGTCTTTCGCATACTATAACTTCAGCAGAAAGCTAACACCACGAATGGCGCTAAAGGACAACCATTCTCTCATAAAGTACAACAAAACTAGCATTTGATATCACCACATATTATTTAAGAATGGAGGTGGGATCGGTCACTGCATCTTCCCGCTGACATGAGAACCAAGAGCAAATACATGCTGAGAAACTTAGAGACATGTATATTCCCTGCAGAC
>CAJHNH020000323.1:22500-235000 GCA_905116865.2 Candidula unifasciata | reverse complement strand
GACCACACGAATAGGTACTATCTTTTTCGTCGCACGATTTTCATCTTTAGCGTGCTGTTAGCGCGACAGAATGGAGAATCATGCGTCAGGAATGTCTTTATCTGTTTGGTTCCAACACTCGAATGTCCACATCCCGATATTTGGACTTTTTCCAGTCAATTCGATTTATGATGGTCGAATTTTGAGCTTGCTCGTGTGCAGTAGGATCTATTTTTGCCAGACATCTGGGCTTAACCTGCCGATGGATGGTTGCTGTCAAGGTGCACCTCAGCGCGGTGACGATGACACTGAGGGTTGACAGAGGATGTACATGGGTAGAATCTTGCTGCGAGACGCCACCCCCAGGCGATGTTACTCGTCTGTGCTGCGGGTAAATCTCTAGGTCAGGGGTTGAGTCTCAGCAACGCAATGTTCTCTTCACCCCACAAACTTTTAACCGAATGTTGTCGTTTTAGTTGTACGTTTGGCAAGCACTTTACTCATGTTCCTAATGAGTTTTGTTAAGCTTTTCACCCATGCCTTTGGGGGCGGGCTGATAAGAGCCACAAGGACACTACACCTCTGGGGGCCGCCAAACTCCGAGATCCCTTGACAGCTCTGTTAATGCTTATTTGAGACATTATCCGTGAGGACGTGCTGCATGAGTCTTGCGTGAGGTTCCGTAAAACCAGAACAGTGCAGGACTGGCGCCCGAATGACGTACGGAGTAACTACTTATACACATCACGTTGGGCTTAACTTTACCTCATGCCTGTGACAGAAATCACCGCGCCACCTTTCTGCAGTCATTTCTTCCTTCACTCTCATTCCCTTCCTTGTATGCCCTTTCGACACAAGACGGTTCATTGCATTGTGTTCCCATGTGTCTACCTCAATACCTGTATCATTCATGTCCCGCTTGCACACATCTTTATGTCGTAGTAGAGGGCGGCCTCGACAACTTCTTCCTGTCTTTAATTCACCATAAATAATTTCCGTATGGACTCGGCCATCCTCCATTCTCCAGGTGTGACTCAGCCACCTGAGCCTTCGTAGACTGAGCATGGAAAACCTGCTCTTTCCAGCACATTAGTGTTTGTGATCTTGTCCTGCCACTTAATGTCAAGTATTCTACTTAGGCATCGCATCTGAAAGGGACTTTAACCTCATTTAAATGCAAGATGATGATGATGATGATGATGATGTTTTGTTTAGCGAATAAAAATAAAAATAGAATACATTGGAAACAATAAGTTGCGTACAATAGAAACCTTTATAAACGACATTCTAGACATGTTTGCAAGGCCGGATTTAGACTAGATGATGCCGTAAACTATATGAAGTCGCTAGATCCCTACTGTTTTATATTACAACAATTAATCTCTTTGAATGACATACTAAAGTCGTCCCCTCGTGGTGTGCCATTTTTTGTTATTTGAAGCCCCAATCTGGCTTTTGCGGGGAGTTCTGAATATAGCCGGGCCATAAATATAGCCAAGCCATAAACAGGGATTTCTGGGACCTCTCCACAGGTGATCCGCACGGTGGCACTTTGAGTCACCGGGTGTTTATCGCTTGTGTGATGTCCTTATGGTGTACAACTACCTACCTACCTACCAACCAGTTAATCTCAGAAAACGGTAATAACTCTTCTGCGAGTTAATAAAAGGTGGAATTGGACACACATCTAGCTACTTAATGTATACAGTTTGAATAGGTTGCAACAGTACAAAAAATCCTGAGATAGTATACCCACAATCGGAAAATTTATTGGGACTGAGAGAAAAAAGTATATATTAAAAGAATATTGCATCTGTGAAAAACTATGATTATTTTGAGGCCCCTATAGATTGTGCGGTCCTAAGATGTAGCTTAGTTCGTTTATGCCTGAATCCAGTACTGCATAATTGGCTGTAGGGAGTGGAGCAGCTTAACTCCCTTAGAAATTTAAAGAAGGGGAGGGGTGTATGGGGCTAAATCTTCCCTCCACCTCCTCACGCCCCCACCCCCCCCCCCCCCCCCCCCCCCCCCCCAGTCTACTTTTTATGATCACTGCAAGGGCAGGAACACGCCACCACTGCATGTGAACAACAGAGGAAGTTTCTAAAATACCCACCCAATAACAAGAAGGAAATGAACGACAACAGAGAGGAGGAGGAGATAAAAAAAGAAAGGTTTTGGAACTCCTGACAGAAACATACAGGCGATAGACAGGCGGATAGAAATACAGATGGACAGATGGAGACGAGCGGTCTGATAGAGAGACAGGGAGGTAGAGAATTAGCCACAGAGATAGACAGGCACACAGACAGTATATTCGTGAATAAACCCAGCTAATAAACTATTGGAGCGGAAATCTGTTAGAATAAATTCAATTTGTCAACCGCAAAGACAATATTGAGGGAAGCGAAGTCTCTTTCACAAACAGTCTAAGCCCGGATTTAAATTTACCGGCGGAAATGCCACAAACAGAATCTAGAGATATGCCAGATGGAGTGGGGGAAGCGTTCTATTGAACACAGGAGCGAGAGATTGAGAGAGAGAGAGAGAGAGAGAGAGAGAGAGAGAGAGAGAGAGAGAGAGAGAGGAGAGAGAGAGAGAGAGAGAGAGAGAGAGAGAGAGAGAGAGAGACAGAATGGGTCAGACTTGCAGGGCAGCAGCGGCCGTGTCGCCTTGAAATTGTCAATCGTCTGTGTGCGGTCTTTCACCAACATCTGTGACTCGGTTTACGGAAGTTTTCGGATACTGTGGAAATGTGCATTCGTTTTCTTAAAATGTAGCGTGGCCGACAGTGGGATTTGTTGTGTACAATTTACCGTGGCTTTCTTATTTTTAAATCCTAGTTTACTTTGTGGAAGCCACCGTGGCCTAGCGGATAGAAACTAGCCTGTGGATGCGCATGTCGCGGGGTCAAATTTTAACAGAGCTGGATTTTTGTCAAAAAATAAAAAAGCCTGTAAAATTGTTCAGAGAGGGTGGTAAGGCAAGAGTCTACGGTTACCAGCATATTGTACCATTCATAGTTGTTACCTCAGACGGGACTTGCAGTCTTTTTTTTTATTCCATTGAATTCTAAGCAATCTTGTTGATATTATTGACGGAACCCTGTCCAGCATCCTTAGCCTCTTTTATCAACGTTTATTTTATATTTTGCTTGAATTTTCTCCTTTCCACAGTCCATTTGTTTCCCACCACATTGCCTGTTTTATGATTCGCTGTCTGTTCCTTTCGCAGGATGTTCTCACTATATTATCAACATGTGTCTCGTAATTGTTTTGTTCTAGGGCTGTCCATTCGTTCTTTTTTTAAATATTCGCTATTCTTAAATTTTTTAAGTTTAATGTTTAACAATGCTGTCCCTGCATTTATTTGTTTTTCAATGCATTAAATCATTTTACAAGTCTGAGTTGCTTCTTCAGTATTTGTGCAGGTTGCTAGGTTGTTCTACACCTTGTTAGCCAAATAGCCGCGCATTAAAGACATACTTGGTTGTAGATTGAAGATATGCCAGTCAACTCCTAGTGGGTATATTGAGTATGAAGACACTAAGATGTTGGGCACAGAAATAAGATATGTCAGTCAACCACTACTGGTTACGTTGAGTTCAGAAACAATGAGATGTGGGGCAAAGAAAGAAGATAGTCAACCCCTACTCGTTACAATGAGTTTAGAAACACTGAGATGTGGGGAAAAAGAAGATATGACAGTCAACTTCTACTGGTTACATTGAGTATGGAAACATTCAGATGGTTGCTGTCCGGAAGGCGGAGCTTGAACTGGTTGGACCTATAGGTTAGAATATCGGAACAGACAAACAAGTTAACACTAGCCAGGTACTAGACAAATAGAAAGAAGGAAGGAAGAAAATGACCAATAACGCTACATAAATAATAAACAGACATATGGACAGACTGACAGAGAATTGGACACAATGGCACATACATAAATAGACAGAAGGACCTACAGATAAATATACTTATATACAAACATGTATAAAGGTCGGCAGTAGGCATTTAAACACACAGATGGATTGATGTTTATATATATATATTATATATATATATATATATATATATATATATATATATATATATATATATATATATATATATATATATATATATATATATATATGCTATCTGATGTTATAAGGGTACCGAAGTACTTAAATATATCAACTTGCTTGAGGTTTGTCTCATTTACTTTGATGCTACATTTTGGAGGGTCTGTTTTCTTTGCAGTAACCATTACTTCTGAAAGGTCATGTCTGATATCTTCTACCCATCTAAAATAAACCACAGAGGATATTCGTAGAGACTCTAAAATCGTCCATTATCTAGGTGTGGGTAAGCATATGAGCCTTCGAAGACTCATCATGAAGAAAACGCTTGTGATAGATGCTTTTTTCAATAACTCGGTGGCCACATAATGCCATGTATTATGTCTGTAATCAAGAAATTTACATACAGTCTATACAGTTTCACAATCAAGCATGAATAACCAAAGGGGATTCAAAATGAGAAAGTTGTTTAGTATTATAACAGGTATAAATTTTATTGAGAAAGCTAAACAGAAAACAGTAGACAAGGAAAAATGCCATGCTTCTGAACCGAAACAGGGAAGTTTTGGGGTCACTAAGGCAGCACCCGCATTTTCTGGAGCAGCCTATGACAACTGTACCGTAGAGAAGTGTCCGTCTTGTGATGTTACTAACTGTAAACATGATGTAACTTTGGAGTACCTACCGATGGAACCAGCATTGCAAGAACGTGGCAGACCGTCTATTTGTTCCAGTTCTACAATATCTGGTGAGGTAAAACAGGGGAGTAAATTTGGATCTCAGATTCTGAAAGAGGAGGTAAATATGCTTTTTACTGGGCTGCGAGTGTATGTATCATATATCATTTCTCGTTATGCCTAGTGGCATATGAGGCTTCAGAGAGGACTTTCCATGCTTTCCTGTCCTGTGCAATCTTCAATGCAGTTTTCTATGTCAAAGATGCCGCACTCAGGTCACTTTCCATCGTTCTTCTACATGTTGTTTTTTGGGCGCCTCTTTTTTCTCTTTCCCGCTGGTATCCATGTGAGAGCTGTTTTGGCAGATGTGTAAGGATTCATTCTCATAACGTGGCCAAGCCATTTCCTTCTTCTCTTGGTTATCATACTGTCTAGAGTTTCTTGGTTTGTGACTCAAAGTAGTTTAGTGTTTGAGATTGTATCTGGCCAGAAAATTTTGATAATTCTACGTAGACATGTGTGGTGGAAGGTGGACAGCTTGTGTACATCCTTTTTGGTCATTCTCCAGCATTCTGCTAAATAAAGAAGAAGCAAGTGTATGAATATATAAGTGCAAGTATGTATGCAGGTAATGCATACCACCACGCTCGGGGCATTCCCACACATACTCTGATACCTTTCTCAGCAGCCAACGAATAGGTCCCATACAGGTAGTACAAATTGCAGCTTCACAACAAAAAACTGTATAGACCCTCAGCCTGCTCCCCTGTTAATCAGTCTTTCAAAGTATTGACATTATGATCTGTTCCCCTGTCCACTTATTCCCAGAAAGCTTTCATAGCTCATCGCACATAGGAAAAGCAGCAGCTAGTCTGTCTGCCTGCTCATTACCCTACACACCAAATTGGCGTGGAAAGAAAATCCCTGACACGTTCCTCATCTGATTCTGAATAATTTATGCGAGCTCCCCGTGTGGGTTCTGGGGCCCTGTTATAGGGAAAAAAAGAATAGACCCACAAAAGCATGTCGTAAGTGTCTACTAATTGGGAGCTTCTTTCAAAGTCGGAGTGCATCTGCCTGAAATGCAAGGGACCAGCTGTCTGCATACAATTTGGTCAGATCTGTCAAACGGATGCACACGCAACACTCAAGTTCTGGAACAGGACTTCAGTCCAGAAGTGGACGAACAACCAGAACTTTCCTCCAGAGTTTACAGCTGGTGAACGCAAAGAAAAAAAAATTATTCGAGCTATTCTAAGCGCAGGACAACAGTCTATATATGTGGAAGTATGATCCGTGAGTCTCGTTCCTTCGTCCGTATTTTGTATACTCCTATCGCTACTTCTTCTTTTCTTTTTCTTTTCTTCTACCTTGTACCTCATCGAAGTGTCAGGGTGGGGGTGATGTAACATGAGTTGATGAGCTCTGTTAAGAGCAATATTTAGATCTGATGTTCATTTCTGTAAGGCGTGTTCCTAATGCCATCACTCCATATTTCAGAGGTCTTCCACTCGCTATATACCCGTTGTACCGGTTGTAACGTTTTAGTGTGGCTCGCTGTGGCAGATAGTACCAGCGCATTCTTGTTAGGTGTCCAAACCATTTCATTTATCTCTATCTGCCTTCGTCTATTTCTATGAATACCAGTCATTATGTGTCAATGTTATCACGCTGTTTCATAGACATATTTGTCTGCCTTAGTATCATAGTGTGACATTTTAAGTGTTTAATGTGACTATATTCATACACTTTCGTTGTCTGTGACTTAGGGATTAGGAGTGTGTTTTATAATTCCGAATTACTCGGTTTTGATTCAGCTTCAGTAGACTGATTTGCGTAGGTTTCAGTTATAGTGTTCTAATTGTCTTATTAGTATCTGTTAAACGATTTATGGTTTTGAAAAAGAAATAAAAAGAATCCAGGAGGGCAGACTGTGAGACGGGCCTGCGTGCCTAGTTCTTAACCATTTGGGAAAGCAAGTTCATTTATTGTTTTATGCAACAAAATAATATTTATATACTCAGTCCACACCTGTAGGGGCCTCAGAACCGGGAGTGAGGCATTGAGATACTTTGAACCTCCTCCCTCAAATAATGTTTAGGTGGATGAATTGGTCAGCCCGCTTCTAACGAATTTTTGGGGTGGGCTGAACTTCCTCACCCCCACCCATTTTTTTGAAAAGACAATGTGCAATTGTGTATCTCAACACCTCTCAGCAATGTATAGCAATTACCTTGTACATCCATTCATATTTTTTTCAAATATACTATTATATTAATTTGCCATTCAGCATATTGTTATTATTTTTATTATTGGGCACTAAATATGGCTTATGCTGAGCCTCCCCTCCCCATTAAGAGCCTCTAGAAAAGTCAAGAGAACTGAACACTCTTCTCCCCCGACCCCTTTCAATGTTTTCTTTCATTCAACGCCACTGCACCACCAGACATCGATACATATGCAGAACAACATCAACGAAGGACAAACTGCAGTTTCACTACCACTAAACAAAAAACCTTCACTGTGAAACGGCGGAAATCGATTACTTTGAGTTTTGCATAAGGTTAGCAATTTAATTTTAATTGGCTCCAGTCTGAAGTGGCCGCAAGTAGTCAATGGCTTGTGGAAGATATCCAGTAGTTTTCCAATAGATCTTTGGTCAGCCCCGTAACGGTTTCCACTTATTGAAGGCTAAATGCCACGGTTTGCCAACCTCAATGCTGTTGTTGCTTGTCTCATTTACAACTCTGTGATGGCTTCACAATCGAACTCAAACAGAAAGTATTCTGGTAACTTTCTTGCCGCGTGATTCAGTGTCATGTATGTTAATAAGTACTGAGAGGTTAATAAGTTATATGACACAGGTAGATAGGTGAGTATTTAGCAGACAGACAGACAGACAGACAGACAGACAGACAGACAGACAGACAGACAGACAGACAGACAGACAGACAGACAGACAGACAGACAGACAGACAGACAGACAGACAGACAGACAGCCAGCCAGGCAGGCAGGCAGGCAGGCAGGCAGACAGACAGGCAGGCAGACAGACAGACAGACAGACAGACAGACAGACAGACAGACAGACAGACAGACAGACAGACAGACAGACAGACAGACAGACAGGCAGGCAGGCAGGCAGGCAGGCAGGCAGGCAGGCAGGCAGGCAGACAGACAGACAGACAGACAGACAGACAGACAGACAGACAGACAGACAGACAGACAGACAGACAGACAGACAGACAGACAGACAGACAGACAGACAGATAGATAGATAGATAGATAGATAGATAGATAGATAGATAGATAGATAGATAGATAGATAGATAGATAGATAGATAGATAGATAGATAGATAGATAGATAGATAGATAGATAGATAGATAGATAGATAGATAGATAGATAGATAGATAGATAGATAGATAGATAGATAGATAGATAGATAGATAGATAGATAGATAGATAGATAGATAGATAGATAGATAGATAGATAGATAGATAGATAGATAGATAGATAGATAGATAGATAGATAGATAGATAGATAGATAGATAGATAGATAGATAGATAGATAGATAGATAGATAGATAGATAGATAGATAGATAGATAGATAGATTTAGTACCGACAAATAATTTGGTATTACGTATGAAACAATAAACCGTAATTAGAGACTAACAATCCGGCTACACATTGACAGACAATCGGTTAATCAATCAGAAAGATAAACAGAAAGAGAATCATTCACTCAGACAGGCACGCAAAATGTTGGACACACAGTCAATCATTTTTAAAAAGTATAGTAAGTCAGACAGATACAATCGAACAAACACATAGCAAACGTCGCTTTCATCACGGTCTGCATGAAAGATACTCGGTCTGTCGCCAGCTCTCCCATCTCGTGCTCTTTCATCTTCGAGGATTCTATGATATCCTGTGCCCATATTTATGTTGGTCGACCTTTGCCCCTCCTTCCTGGTACCATGTCTTCTGCTATTATTTTCCTAATTCGCCATGACGCTTGATATGACCACAGTATTTCAGCTTCTGAGACAAGATGCCGTTTATTAGCCAATCTTCCTTGATATTCAGATCTTTTAAAATACCAGTATTTCTTCTCTTCTCTGTCCTTGGTATTCTGAGAATCTTTAGCATTTCAGCTCAAAAACCTTGTTTTTTTCTTCTTAAGTACTTGGAGATTGTCCACGACTTACAAGTTACTGGCCTACTAGGAAGAAAAAGTCATTTAGACTGACAAATAACTAGACATGAGGCTTATAGACTCTTCGTAGATCAACAGGCAGGCTGGCAATTAGACATGCAGTTAGACAAACAGACCAACACACAAACTATACGCTCTCTTCTATTAGGAAGCAGAAAAAAAAATCACTAATCTAGATTTCGAGTAATCTAATTAGTAAGTAGTAAAGTAATGGTCCATTTTCGACGCCTTTAGGGCATAAAGTGCTGGATCTATATTTTTAAAGACCGATCAACGCAAGATCAAGTGATGAGGTCAGCATCACACCGGCCTCCTTTACTTCCCGGGACTGCACCCGGTACCACCTTAGGGCTAGGTCGACTGGAAGTCGTCATTTTAAAAAAAAATGCCGGCTCCGCCAGGGAGCGAACCCTGGACCTTCCGATTAGCACGCGAGCGTCTAGTCGCTACGCCACGGCGACTGGTAATCCAGTTAGATAAAAACAAATTCTCGCACATTGTTTTGAAATGTTTAAGCCTAACATCATTGAAAACACTTGTAATATTTATTACAGTCAGTCGAAGGTGTTAACCTCACTGGGTAATATTTCTCTTGTCCTCAACCATACAAGTGGGACTTTGCCTGTTCTTCCTTGTAAAGACATCCAATTATGCCAATCATGGGAGAAATTGCTCTTCGAGATTGACAGAATTACTGAGAATTCTTGAAAACTGGGGAGACAGGTCTGGGATGTGACGTCAATGCGGATGTTTTAATACATTGGACAGGTTGCAGAGCCAATTAATTTTTTTTTTAAATATTCTGACACATTTATGACATATTTATGTCTGTCTGTCTGCCTGCTTGCCTGACTGCTGAATAGCAGTCTGCCTGTCTGTCTCCTTGAATAGCTGTCTACCTACCTTCCAACTGTTTGTCTGACTGTCTATCTTTCTGTCTGTCTGTCTGTCTGCCTAAATAGTTTTTTACCTACATCCAAAAGTCTGTCTGACTGTATGTCAGTCTCAAAAGCTGTCTGTCTGACTGCCCCCCTGAGAAGCTCTCTACCTACCTCCCAAATGTCAGTCTGTCTAACTGTCCGTCTAAAAAGCTCTCTACATTCCATATTTATGTTTATCTGATTATCTGTCTTTATTTTCAATCTGTCAGTCTGCTTGACAGACTGTTTGTCAGTCTACACGTCCATCAGTCTATGTATTCATTCATCTGGAAGTCTCTCTGTTTATCCATGTGTCTGTACATGTATACGTCAACCATCCACCCACTCACCCATGTCTAGTGTAAACCTCACTACACCCACAGGATCAGGGGGCTGGGTGGTCTCGAGGCATGGCGTCCGCCTCAACTACTGGGGGTTTTGGGATAATGCCCCGGTGAAGGCTGGGATTTTGTCACGTGGACTTACAGTAATTTTCTATGGTCTCTGGGTAAAAAGATTTGACGTCTGTGTGTGTTGTTGCGCACGTAAAAAAAAAGCCATTGGCAGTTGGAAATATGCGCTGAGATTCTTCGGACTCAGGCTTGGGTTAGAGGTAGAACGGAGCACTTAGGGGTTACTACCCTTGTGCCATGATGTTGATCCGTTGTTTAAACCTCAATCCTCAAACTTTAAACCTTGCTAATCCGTATATGTGAGCCAAGCACCATTTCGCAATCACGTCAGGCGGGACACCATACCTCGAGATCATTCAATCCCCTGGAGATTAGCAAGGGAAGTATGGACAATGCTAATATTCTTTTGTGGACTTACGTGTTCGCTCTTGAAGAAGCGGCTAACAAGTTGTGGTTTGCAGCTAGGCTGTGATAACTGCGCCTTTCGGCCCAAATATTTGCATCAAGAAAATCCACAATTTGTCGCCTTTCATGACATGCATGCAAAGGAACCGAAACCCACACAAAGATTTCTTTAATTTGCCGATTGTTTATTGTGCCACTAGTTCCCGGGAACAGGAATTGCAGTCTCCATAGTGTGGCGTTTTTATTTGTGATACTCACAACAAAATGGAGGTTGGTTACTGTGGATATCCACATCCACTGCTCTCTTCTGGGAGCCGCGGCAGCTTGGTGGCTTCACTCTTGCCTGTGGGTTTAAAGTGTTAGGTTTGAAACCGTATCAAGCGTAATGATTAGTGATTAGAAAGGATTATCATCACAGCATTCCGGACAGATCCATAGGTGCTCCGATCTCCTCCTCAAAAGCTCCACAAGTGTAAAACGACTGAAGACGCCTGTTTTGCGTGGTTAATGAAACGTCTTGTCCCCTTAGTGAAATGTTCATTTCTTGCAGCTCCAGGCTGCACCCCCATGTCCATCAGTCGATACAGGGATTTGGAGTCAGGTCCTTTGGCGTGCTCCTCGGTACGGTAAGTGCAGCGCACGGCATTGATAACATTTACTTCTGTCTAGTACTGGGCCAGCCATAGCAACTGCGGTGTCAGCAAGACAGTCTGCGCGCTTGTTCCCTCCATTCTTGCCTGATAAATCCAGCTTGGATTTTGTAAGCATATTCATTGAGTCACTAAGAATGCATACGTTTGTTAACTTTTGAGAACCAAGACATGCTAAAGCCATAGTTTCCATTAAAAAGCTACTAGTTGTAACAGCAAAGGCCCTCTTCATCTCTTTGATGGTTTTCCCCTGTGAGCTTACTGTGAAGGCCCATGCTTACCCCTAATTACTGACCCATCTGTGTAAACTATAGCATCACCTTCATTTGTTTTTTCGTCAATCAGTGTTCTGACTAAAGTGTCAACAATGCCAGGAATCTGCTCTCTACAGCTTCCATCAAGAGTGATGTGGGCTGTAATATTAATGTTTGGAGAGGAAGGCATAATTATCCATTCATTTCCAAAATTAATGTCAGTTAGGCGGCAAACATGTTCGATGGCATCCACAGCACGACCCATCCAGGATTTGCCTCGTTTGTGTCTACTCTTTATTTGCTTGA
This sequence comes from Candidula unifasciata, assembly GCA_905116865.2. Lineage (NCBI taxonomy): Eukaryota > Metazoa > Mollusca > Gastropoda > Stylommatophora > Geomitridae > Candidula > Candidula unifasciata. Next base: position 223,115 of record CAJHNH020000323.1, on the reverse strand, counting down.
ATAATTCCTTATAAAGTGGAATCAATTTAGGTATCAAGCGAAACTTAGGTCTAATATCAATCAATTCTAGATTGGGTACCATGAAATGTCCCATGAAGAAATTACAGGTGATGTGATAGCTGACATTTCACAATCGAGTGCTGCCGATTAGCATTTTCTTCCACTTCTACATTCGTTCTTAAAAGAGCAGTTGGAGTGTATTGTCCTGTTTTACAGCTAGACTGCGTTATCTGCCCATTTTAAACAAAATATACGATTTCCAATAACCCTTTTTAAAGATTAGTTGCCGTTTACGACACGATTTTTAAGGTGCAGTGGATCTTCGCCCCCACCCCTCCCCCCCTCCCCCTAAAAAACCTACACAGACCTAAACCCACCGACAGAGGGGACGTCTTTTAGGGATCTAGTTGTACCACTGTCCGAAATAAATACGCTACATTAATATTGATATCAGCGACTGTAACTGGTTATTTGAGTATGTTTAAATGCTTTTATTTAGTTTGATTTTGTTTTCTTGGTTTGTCTGGTACAATTTTTCACTTTATGTTTCTTTCTTCAGAAATCTGGCTGTACTGAAGAAGTGGAATTAACAGAGGAGCAGAAGGCGGAGCTGATGCAAGCTTTCTCTATGTTCGAAAAGGCAGGGAAGGGGAAGATCCCGGCTAGAGACTTGGGTGAGCTGCTCCGATGCTTGGGCTGGAACCCGTCTGAACAGGATTTGGAGGAGGCCAGGCATGAATTGGAGCTTACAAGTAAGTAGTCAGTCTCTTTCTTTGACTTTCTCGTTAAAATAATTCCGGTTTTGACCATAGCGACCTTATAGATGTCTTTCTGTAATAAGACTTCCAGCCAAGGATAACAGCTAAAATATGTTATAAAAAAATTTAAATTCAAATGGTGCTGTCCCCATAATAATGACAGGAATATTATTGTTGAGGCGTCTAGTCTCTTCCATGGCTTGACTCTCGTACCATTGTCCGACATCCATGAGAACGTTTTTTTTTATTCGTCCGCCGCGGAAAACAAACTTTATGACCATGAAACTAGAAACCGCACTGGCTAACCTCTAAGCCAGAAAGCCGTACATAGCTCCCAATCGCATGATCAACAAATAGTTAAACACAATGTTTTCCGTAATGAGTTTAAATAATGCGGATACAAACAATACATTGCACAATTTATAGTCAGGCATATTTCGCTGTTTCTCATCAGGTGCGTTACTACAGAGTTACATCAATATATATATATATATATATATATATATATATATATATATATAAAGCACAAAACTGAATAAGTTTAACTGAAATGCGAAAAGATTTTTTTCCGGTACATTGCGTCTATTTCATAGCCAAAGGAAGCTCACCGTAGTCACGTGACTTACCAGGGTAACTTCAAATTTACGATAAATTCCGTCTGCTCACAAAGGAGGGGGTTGATGATTTTTATTGTTAAAGCTTCGGCGATTTATTGTTTGTATCCGCATTATTTAAATAACTCAACAATTTGCCTCGAAACTTCCATTTAACAAAGTGGGAGACTGAAAACTTATAAGTCTCAGACTTTTCAAGTAAAGTTAACTTAGATTAACTGTCACTAGTTTAAATGACAATTTCTGTTATTCGTTACCGTCTCTTCGGCACGCAGTGGTTTTTGTGGTCAACATCACACGACCGTCTTTACTTCCCAGGACTTTACTTGGTACCCATTTAAGGCATGGGCGACCTGAGAGTCAAGGCTATTTTCGAAAGAAATTCATGTTCTGTCAGGACCTGAACTCACTACCTTTCGATCCGCAGTTGAGCGACTAGTCGCTACAACACGCTACAATACACCTGTAAGTACTTTGATTAGTATCAATAACAGATTTTACGTTGCCACCGACTGAGTGATCAAATGCAGTACATTCAGGCCAATCTAAAGTTTGCCCTTGTGTGTGCCCCGTGAAATTACTATTGAAATTTAGGTAACGTAAATGTAAAAGACACTTTCCATGTTTTCAGGCTCATTTGGCATATATGGCTAAACCTATATCTTGAAGACCAATATGGCATTTGGTCAATGGTTTGGTCAACATTAAAGCGGGCGTTTTTACTTCCCAAAACTGTACATTGTATCCACTCAAGATTTGACCGACCTGGGAGAAAAGGTAATTTTTGATAAAAGTCCAAGTCCGCCAGGACCCGAACCCAGAACCTTTCGATCCGCAGGCAAGCGTCTAGCCGCTACACCACGGCGCCCCCCCCCCCCACCCCACCACCCCCACCCCCCGACCACTGAACTTAATGTAAAGGTTATATTTAAAGTCGAAAGAATTAACTTTACTGCAGCTGGTTTTATACCATATAGATTTCTCTTCCCCCCCCCCCCACCCCTTTTCAGAAGAATAAGCCGCCTGCGGAGAGCATAACACAAAGTACGAACTCCATAGTATCAGCGACGATCCGCAGGAGTCTCTAAAAAATGTAGAGGATTTCTTTAACGAGGGAAAGTCGCAACCATGGATATAATTTGTAAATAACAACCACTGACTGTACTGACTACTAAAATCACCAGAGCTCACACACTTCTTGTGTAGACACTTGCCTACAAACCAACACTATCCTGAGATGTAGACGCATTTTCTTTATTTCTTTTGTTTATTTTCTGCTTTCTGTCGCTTATGCTTCTCAGGTTGACAGATGATCGGTTTCCGAACTAGGGCCAGCTCAGTTGCTAATATTCTGGGATGTTGACGAGCCGCAAGATATCAATGACGTTTCCAATCTGTTTTCTTCTTGGTAGTCCACGACCTCTTGGTGTTTCTCGTTTAATTGTATACGCATTCATGCCTGGCATCATTGAATTCACTCTCGTTAAATGTCTACACCGTTTCAGTCTTCGTTTTTAAATGAAATTAGTTTTAAATATTGTTTTATTAAGTTGAGTTAGTTGCGTTTCCTTAACAGGAAGTTGCAGAACCAATTTTGGCATTTTGGACGTTGTGGTCTTTCTATACAAGTTTACGTCCAGTAGTTTGCCATTGTTTCCTGGACGGTCGGTTTCTCGATACCACTCTTGAAACCAGCGCAAGGCCCGCAGCTGGATTCGAACCCGGTACCCCGCCATTATAAAGCGCGGTTGTAACGTCTAAGCCACTATTCTATTTGTTCTGGTAATTTCTTAGTTTCTCATACGATCTCCTCTAGTTTTGTTCCCTGCCTTTCTCAAACATCTCATTTCGCAGCTGGTCAGTTTTTCTTTCGTCGACGTGAACTGTGAGACTGTCTTTCCGCTGCTGAGCGAACCATTGACGTGACATGCCACAGCACGTCTCGCGGTAGTTAGGTCATTGCATTGATCTTGGCAGAGCAGCGAAGGGCTCTCATTGTAAACATTTCTGAGCAGCCGCCAAGGAAGGAAGAATACCTTGGGTACTCTCCCCCCCCCCCCCCCCACTTTTTTTCCCCCCACATATTTTCTAGGCCTTAGAGAAGGTACCTCAAAGGTCTAATCCTAGCTTGAGAGCATAATACTAATAACAATATAATAATACTGTATGCCTGGCTCTCTAGCGTAGTTGGCTAAACCAGATTGCGCGTTTTCTCCCAGATTTACGGTATTTACAACGGAATCAAAGCCGAGAGGTTGCGATATCCATAATACCGAGCCTAAGGGTTAACAACTCATGGCTTCTGGATACTAAAACAAACAAACAAACAATAATACTGTGTTGATAATAATACATTTGAAATTATATGAACTGTATAAATAAAACGCCGGGAGGGCGCCCAAACAGGTCTAATCCCAGTTTAAGACGGTAATAATAAGACTACTGAATGGTCGATAATAATACTTTTGAAATAATGTGAAACGAATAAAAAAAATACTTTTAAATATAATTTCTTTATGTTTTTAGTGGAGTCTGCTTGGGCACTTTATACAATTACTGGGGGGGGGGGGGGGAATGGGGGGGGGGTGGGGTGCTAGGTACGCTCAGGAGCCCTTGGCTTTTCTTTGTTCGAGTTCCTCTGTGTGTGAGTTGACTTCACGATAACCAAACCATTAGCAATTGAACTTGGAAGAGTACATTGCTTGTGTGTGACTTTACATGTGTGTGGTCTTTTTTTGGAAAGGGGTGGGGGGGGGGGCGCTAACTGAATGCATTAGACAGCTGAAATCGTACTAATCATTTTGTAGCATTATGTACTGTTTTCATGTTATAATATTATTTTATTTCATGTCTGGTTCGCCTGTAGCAAGAGGCAGTATATCGTTTGAGGAGGTGGAAGGATACATAGCCAGGCGTGGAGGGATTTACTACGGTAACAACGCAGAAGAGGATATAATGGTGGCTTTCCAGGTAATTATTACTGTTGCTGCTGGCATCGTTTAACCTTTTAAGTATTTCCCAAACCTTTCTTGATTGCGGCAGATTTTTTTTTTTTTTTTTTTTCAATAAAAACTTTTCCACGGCGCATTAACCTAAGCAAAAGTATGACTATTCGTTTCTTGGTTAAATTAATTATGAAGTTTTTACAATATTTCTCGGCCCCCCTGTGAAGAGGTCGCCGCTACCTGGGGCGCTGCAGCTCACAGTTTGGAAATCACTGCTTTAAGTATTAGATTTAGCTGGACAGTTTCAAGGTAACAATAGTCTCAGTCAACCTGGACAGCGCGTGAGAGCATCAGTGTTACATATGAACCAACAAAAACACTAAGGTTATTAAAATTACTGTAGGCGTTGCGAATGCGCTTCGTAATGCCGAGGTGCTGGGTTCGATGCCAGCTGCATCCTTGCGGTTCGCGTTGGTTTTGAAAGTGGTATCAAGAAGCCGACCTTCAGAAAGCAATAGCAAACTACTTGACGTCTACTTGCCTTTAATAAACCTCAACAGCCAACAACATGCTGGAGTTGGATCTGCAATGTCCTGTAAAGTATACGCAAATAACTTTTAACATTAGAGTAACTATCCACGTTTAAAAAATATAACTAAGGTAAACACTAGATAACATCTATTGTTGTTAGGTACTCATGGACAATGCCACAAGGCGTGCTGGCTGTTGGGGCTGACAGAGTTAAGGTAGCTTTCTTTAGCAGATGGGCTGCGGCCCAATGGTGAGCTGCAGAAAATTCTAGCTGGGCTACCAAGTATGTCTTCACAACATATAACGGAGTACGATGATAAGTAGTTTTTTTCCTCTTCCTGGAGTGCACTAGTAGGATTAACACCTCAAGGATGATAATCAAAATATGTAGCATCAGCAGAAGCTTCTAATTATGTAACATCGAATTTAATAAACAAGATATTGCCTACATTTGTTTTTGTTTCTGTGTTGGTGTAGCTATCATGAGGGCCGCTAAACGATTTCTCCTGTTGTGGTGGGCCGCGGGTGTACACAAGTTGAAGAACAATGTTTTAAGGGACGCTAGAATGTCCCTATGTTTCTAGGCTGAGGATTATGTCTGTACAACTGTTTATATATGACTGAAACAAAAATGTATTTCAAGATACATACATACATACAAACATACATACATATAGACAGACAGACAGACAGACAGACAGACAGACAGACAGACAGACAGACAGACAGACAGACAGACAGACAGACAGACAGACAGACAGACAGACAGACAGACAGACAGACAGACAGACAGACAGACAGACAGACAGACAGACAGACAGACAGACAGACAGACAGACAGACAGACAGACAGACAGACAGACAGACAGACAGACAGACATACTTACATACATACATACATACATACATACATACATACATACATACATACATACATACATACATACATACATACATACATACATACATACATACATACATACATACATACATACATACATACATACATACATACATACATACATACATACATACATACATACATACATACATACAGACATACATACATACATACATACATACATACATACATACATACATACATACATACATACATACATACATACATACATGGTACCTTTCCGTATTTTTAGACGCTAGTGTAATACTACTGTCAACGAAAGGAGATGAAGCCTTTTTACACGTTTTCGAAAACAGAGTATTACGAAAAATCGTTGGACCCATCATAGATGCAAACAGCGGGAAATGGAGAATGAGAAGCAATAACGAAATTCATAATCTGTTTAAATCACCTTTGATCCCTGGTGTCATGCGAGCTAATAGACTGAAATGGATGGCACATATTGCAAGAATGTCAAATGACAGAGAAGTAAAAACTGCAATCATTTCTTTCTTCATCATCATTCAGGCAGCCAGTATTCTTCCGTTTTGTCATGAAAAGAGGCGTTGGAGAAGATCGTCATTAATATGTGCGTTTCCGGTGCTGAGAGGCGTAGGTCCTTGTTGAAATTGTAATCAGGTACAATCGAATGCAGCTTGGCATCAAGTCCAATGCCACAATAGGAATGGCTACCGCACGCACACTCTTTAGAGAAATTCATATGACATCTTCAAACGACAGGTCAACAGTCCGACCTTGAAAGTCCGGACGGTGACTTTGATCTCCTCTTCTGCAGTCTGAATAGGGCAATGTCCCTCTTTAGTGATTCGGTCTGGAGAATCCTTCCTTAGAGTAAACCGGCTTCCTGCCAAGCGCAATAAACAATGTACCAGCTTTCGGCTGAGGTTTCTAGTGGAGTCCCGGGGTAGAGCGTTCTCAAGGATTCACTGAGACACGACCACTCGTCTATCTCCTTCAGACTTTATACTCCGAATGCTTATATTACAATTCATTAACAACATTACGTATTGTTTTGACGTCCTATTTGCTCAGTCAGTATTGGTGTATTTTAGTGCATTTCCGCACTCGACAGTCATGAATAAAATGTCAACGGTAGATGCGACAGAGGGAAACCAAGAGAGACGATGCATGATGGTCTGGTGAGAGGTATATCATCAGTGGAACTGATTCAAAATACCAAGCACCGAGATCTGCGCAGCGACATTAGCTAGACAGAGCCTACTATGGAGATACTAATTTAATGTATTTTAAACTGAGAAGGACAAATAGACTACAAACATTCGTTAAATTGTGCCTGCGCAGAGTATAGACAATTAAAAGGTATGATAAAATCACTAATATCGATAGAGCTTCAGGAGAGAACAAAATGAGTTTCAATGGACCAAGACATCAAGAAAAGAGGCTAGCGATAGGAAATACTTAGAACAATATAACTAGAATGCCTTTCTACTGGAATCCATACTAGAAAATAAAGGAAGACCAAAAACACATAGAGAATAGAACTAGAGAGAGTCGTTAAAAAGTTAGAGACGACACGGGGAGAGCTGGATGCTTCACTAGGAGTTAGAAAGTCAGAAGAAGAAACTGAGTATCTGAGGATTGAAAGGAACTGTCTTGAAAAAATGTACCTGTTAAACTGACATAGTTTAGCCACATGAAATGCCATACTGGTTTTGAATGAATTGTGTTGATGGTATATTCCAACGAAGAAAAGGCAGAGATCGACCAACACGATGATAGACACAACCTGTACATGGCACTCTAAGCAGGACAGATTACCGGGTGGCAATTTAGTTTAGAGGACCAGGTGGCATTCCAACATGAAGAAATGAAAGCGACTTCCTGTAAAGGATCTGCTACATGATGGTTATGATGACGAATATATACTGAAAGACGCGTTCAATTATAACTGGAAGTAGGAGTGGTGTAAGGATGCACACAAGTTATATATACGTTCCCCTCCTCCCCCCCCCCCCCCCCCAAAAAAAAAAAAAAAAACCATAGTTACTGAAAAGAACAAACATACTCACAATTTTGACATTCTGCATCTTTGTAATGCAGTAAGTAAAATTACTCAAATTTCACACAAGAATATCTTAGGGTTCCACTAATCAATTGTCATTCTTTTTGGATCTGGGTCGCGATAGTTTTTAAGCGTCGGCCTTTCCCGTTAGTATGGTGTGTGGCCTCCTCTTGCGCGTATCAGTGACTGGCATCTCCTGGGCATGGATACGATCAGATGTCTTATGTGGTACTGTTGGATGGCTGCCTTCTCTTCCTGGAGTGCCTGAAACAGATCAAGATCATTAGCTGAAGCAACGTTTCGGCGACAAACACGTCTTAGCAGCTCATCCCACAGGTGCTCAGTCGGACTCATGTCTGCAGATAGGGATGGTCAGAAAAGGGTTTGAATGTTATTGGCAGTCAGGAACTGCATGGTCAGCTGTGCAAAATGGGAGTCTGTCGTTTTCCTATTGAAAAGATCTCTGTTGGCATCCCGAAATTGAAGGACATGTGGTCGAAGAATTTCATGGACGTATCGTTGCGCATTCAAGCTTCGTTGATAGTGCACCAATTGACTCCTTCCGTTGTAACTGATAATTCCTTATACCATTACACCCCACATCCGTGCAGTAGAGTTTTATCAACACAATTTTGTGATAAACCTTTATTTCGTGTATGGTAGACCCTACCCTGTCTATCATGACGCTGGAACAAAAATAAAGATTCGTAACTGAACCAGACACGTCTTCACTGATTGTCACTTGCCCAGGGACGATGTTGGGTGGCCAAAAGAAGTCCAACATCATTGCAGTCTGTTCTAAACAGTTTGATCAGACACATGACATCCTGAAGGAAATGCCTGTGCAGTTGAGGAAGCTTTTTTAAACCTGTCTCTAAGCTTACGAGCCGAATTAAGCGATTCTCCGTTGCTGTTGTCACTCTGGGTCGTCCACTGCGATGTCGGTCTCCAGCTAAACCAATGGCTTGGAACCGGTGCCAAAGTCGACTGATGGTACTCTGATGCACGTTTAGATGCATGGCAACCTGACTTTGACTTTCTCCTGCTTGATATCGGCCAATAGCAATATTCCTGAAAGTGACCATTACAGGCGCCATTCGTGACTGTTTGAAAGTGAACTGATGATCGTTTTGGTGTAGCGTTATCCTTTTATAGGGTTTCAGTGGCGTAGGCAGTGAATAGTTCACCGTAAATTGTGATGATTTCTTGTGCGTGCATCGTCAGCTATGCTCACAAATATGGTCTTAAACACAATTGACCACTGCGTTGTAACGATTACAAAAAAAAAAACAACACAGTTGCACGCTTGCCATGTTTCACCGAAAGTCCCACTGAGTTAGGGAGTGGCCACAAGTTACTGAAGATATTGGGTTCGATTCTGTATAAAGGTGAATCTATATGTAGGTGACTTTGTATATGGGCGGGCACGACATTGGTTCTGAGAGTGATCAAGCTTAATATGGTTACTGATTACGACCTCAGACTTAGCTAGTGAAGAAGAGCAAAACAACACGAAACGGAAATTTATAATTTGACTATAAATTGCAACCAATGACACGTTGAAGTGCACACGACACCTTATTTTGATAAAGAACAGTTGACACTCGATAAGTTATACGGACAACATATTACCGGTCGTCTTTACTTTCCGTGATATGTTTCTAGCATGTGTTTTCTGTCTGTATCATAGGATGCAGTCTGTGAAACGATCCATGACCTTTAGAGCGCGAGCCAAAAAGCTTGACCACATCCCACAGAGATTCCTGAATAATAGAAAGAATAACGTACCAGACAAGGCTGGAACCCTTGAGCAGATGAAAACTGCACAAGGGTTACAGCAACTAGATGTATGTGAACACAAAACCTTCAGACAAGCAGAATAGTGGCCAGCTCCCGCCTAATCCTTTGTTTACATCTTAAGGCATGACTTTTATCTGGTGATTTTTCAGGTTTTAGACAAAAATGGAACAGGGCGGATCACAGTGTCTGATTTCCGCCATTTTCTGACCACCATGGGAGAGAGGATGTCACACGAAGAAGCCGAGGAACTTATAGCTCGATCGACACAAGATGGCAGAGATTACATAGAGTACAGAGGTCAGTGTTTTGTCTGTATGTCTGTCTCTTGCTAGCTTACTGTAACGGAAACAAAGTACTTAGGGAGGGTGGTGGGGGGGGGGGGGGTGTTAAAAATTAACTTAGAATTCTAGTTGGAAGTTTACCTTACTAACAAAATATGTTACACAAATTCACTATATTGATACAAGGAAAGGCGTAAAATGGGATGTTCCTGTATGATTCCAATGAAAAATACCTTATTTTCCTCAAAAAATAAGATCATATTTTATATAAATTGTTTGCCACAAAAGACGATTAGTGATTACATTCAGAGGATTCTTATTCTAATTACAAAGGCAACCGTTCTTTGGTGTTCTTTGGACAACAAGATTGTTAGAGTTGATGTTTAATGTCTCAAATAATAATAATAATAATAATAATAATAAAAAACATGGCAGGGACATAAAAAGAAACAGCAGACTGCGGTACCTGGGAATCACCTTTCACAGACTCTTGTCTTTCAAGGATCACATAGAGGAGGTTGTTAGAAGTGCCCAAAATTGTCTTACATCAAGAAAAGATGATGGCTGCAATGGACATGGAACAGAGAACGCTGTTCACTCTTCAACAGCACCTAATCATCTCAGGGACCTATTATAGACTGGGGATGCTCACTGCCTCGGAGAGTGAGTTAGTGAAACTGGAGCGCATACAGAATGAAGCTATGCGGGTAATCCTGAGACGAGGGACAACCCGGTTATGTGCATGCGATACATCTTTGCATTTCCGACTATTGCAGATTGGCAAAAGGTGCTGCAGTCATACCTCAGAGCAGCTGCAGACAAAAATAAACCTCTGTATGAATGAATCTTTGCATGCAGTTTAGAATCAGAGGCTGAAAAGGGAAAAATCATGAATGGCTAAAGCAGAAGACACAATAAGACAAATATGCATACTGGAGAACATTAGACGAGGAGAGAAGTTGGTCAAAATGCCAGAGGAAAAATCTTACCTTTGTAGTATCATGATAACATTAGGCCGTGAGTGCAGAAAGTGGCTAGCAGGAGCTACGGGATGGAAGTCCAACAATTGATTCACGACAATTCTCGCCCAGATTATCTATACATATGGTTCTGTTTTTAGAGGGAAGAGATGTACATAGGGTGTTGTAGAGAGAGCCCATGGAAAATCTTCTGTGCAGGACAGACTAGCATATAATACCACAACATCTAGCATGAGAATCGAGGTGGAGGTGGTAACTGCAGCTCTCTGGTAGCTAGAGAACAAGATGCATACACAAATCTTAATTGTAACAGACTCTGAAAGCATGCTGGAAAAGGTAAAGACAGGGTTGCTTCAAACAGAATTGCAAGCTTCACTTGGAAGGTCATAGGTAGGGAACATAATTTTGATCTTTTCACCAGGCTATGCCAGGGTGGTGGGGAATGCAGGCAGACAGATTGGCTGGATCTGAACCACTGGATGGTGAACTGATACATGACAAGGCAGTTGTAGTCAGGGCCCGTTGGGAGCAAGTAACGAAGTCAGAAGAGAAGCTGGAGTATTATGACCTGGAGACAATAATTAAACTGGGTGTGCCCAGAGGGTCTGGCCGGCTCACTGCAATCAGAGGAAAGGCAAGACAGACATATAGCCAGACGACGACCAGTACCATTAGTATTTGTACTCTGCGCTTGCTGTTGAAGATGCGGACGGACCGTAGATCGGAAAACCCTGAGTGCTGTGATGTCAATTGTTGACTTACCTCTACTCAAATTGTTTCATGTACAACAATATGCATTTATTTAAGCATTTAAAAAAAAATTACACTTGTTCAAGAAGTAATGTCAGTAATACTATGTACATTTGAGTGATTCCAACATTTTTTTTTATAATTCAATCTGTCCGTCCTGTGTTTCAACGGACAGAGAAAATCCATCTGTCTGACTGACAATGTCAACTACGTCTTACGTTTGGGGGAGGGTAGTATTACAAGCACCGTGAAAAAGTATCATTTTCATTATCATCATCATTGTCCTGTTGTGTCGTTAAATGTCCCCATAGGGCTTGCAGTCTGTTCACCCATTTCGTTCGAACATGTAAAAATTCCTTCTACATCATGGATAGAATCCAGTAAAACACCTTTGGTTTCTTTCAGCGACATTCTGCTAGACGTCTTCGTTTGCCCAGTGACTTTACTTCCAATTTTAGTGTCTGTTTAGTGGTACGCTCCATCCATACTTGACTGTGCGAGAGACTGGCAACTGACCGTTGACTTGGTTTTTCGAAATACCTCGAAGCAGTTCGAAAGACTGGCCTGAGACCAGACATGATTTGGCACTCTGCGGCAGAATGCCAGCTCATCCTGATAGAGCTCATCGTGCTGCGCGAGTCGCAAATAGAGGAAAACCACCTGTAAAAGCTCGAAAAATACAGTGACCTGGTGGCCAGTCTGAGTTGCGATAAAGGGACCCAGTAAAACCCTTCGCCGTCGAGGTAGGCGCAAGATTGCCGATCTCCACCTCCACATACAATGTACTAAAGCAGTTGGACTTGCGACGAAACGAGAACAAACGGGCACTATATCAACTGAGTAAAGTTGAAAAAATAGCTTCGAGCTGGCTGTGGATGCAACTGAACCACGTAGGGGATAGGTCTTGGAAGACTGGCCCGAGCCTCTAGTGGAAATATAACAATTGTTATATCTCCAAAGCCAACGTTGTTCGATCAACGATTGCCCGTGTTACTTTGCAAACTGCCAACGTCTGTCTGATAAACGTCTGTCCGATGAACTAACCGTCTGTTTGTCGCTCTGGTCGTACAGGTAGGCGCACAATTTGCTACTGCAGTGACGATATATATATATATATATATATATATATATATATATATATATATATATATATATATATATATATATGTAAACTTAAGCACATGTTGAAAAACCACCATTACGTCTTGTACGAATATCGAATAAGCTCAGCAGAAGAGGCCTGGCGTCATGAACCAGGTTGGCCCACCCCTTGAGATTGTCTAGGAGGCTAACGGCCCCTAACAATTGTTGAAAGGGGACCCACCTATTGATGATCGGTAGACTCCTGCTGTGCATGCTTCCGATGTGGAGTTCTTATACTTATAGTGATTCTCTGTTATTTTCTAGTTAGGATGTGATAAATACAGCGCTTTCCTAGCTGTCTTATAAATGTTGTTACCAATGGTTGCCAAGTCATTTTTTTCCACCCATTTTTAATTACAACAAATTGTATGTTTAAAATTTTACTCAGGCATTTGTTTTCAAATGCATTTAACCTTGAGTTTTGTGTGTGTGTTGTTTAAAAAACACACACTCCAGTTCCATATTTTGTTCAGGCTTTCAAAACCTGCTGATGTCTTGCCAAAGCGTTCAGATCTCTATCCTTCCCCCTGTGTGTGTGTGTGTGTGTGTGTGTGTGTGTGTGTGTGTGTGTGTGTGTGTGTGTATTTCCTAATAAATTACTACATTAATGACGGGGGTGTGAGTAAGTAACTCCCAGAAAATATCTAAGCTGTTGATTTGTCCATCTATGTATAGATGTTCTCTTGGTAAGTAAGTGTGTACATATATCAAATGTTTTCTATATAATAATTTGTTTATTTGCAGTTCAACACAAATATAAATACTAATACCTGTTCTTATTGTCCACTTAAACTGTGCTTAAGCCCGTTGATCCCCTCCATCCCAACCCTAACAATATTGACAGGAATGCGGCAACCCCCCCCCCCTTTTTTTTTTCCCCCACCCCGCCAGGTCTGTTTCTTAGTGTCGGCTCCCGATGTGGGATTTAAGAGTTAAAATAACGATATAATTTCTTCTTTTCTCAGATCTTGTGTTGGCAGTTCAACACCTACCCACATGACAACAAACTCCCACTTTAAATGATTGCTCGTTTTATCAGCTCAAGTGCTGAGGATAGGCCCTCAACATTGAATCTAATGTGTCGGTCTCATCTGTCGGAAAAACTAGTCCTGGGGCGTCAATTCTGCTGCGAGACATGATCGCCCAGCCAGCCATCGATCAGTCAATGAATCATCCATGAATCATTCAATTACCGATTGAATGAAGAGTCTCATGCGTAACCGTAATTTGTTTTATTTACGATTCGCACACATCATAAAGCAGCACAGAAATTTATTGTTAACCTTTTTATACTTCGTGTATGTATGTGTTTTCTTGCACCGCATTGTACACATTTTATGAAGATTTTTCAGCACTCTAACTATTTTCATTTGATTCAAGTGATTGTTTTCTTTTTGTCAACTAGTGTATCAGTAATCCAATTTTTTCTATTTGTCCCTGCCAGCTGTGGGGAAATTACTTTATTTGTCCATGCCGGGAGTGGGAAAGTTACTCTATCCGTCTCTGCCAGGGATGGGGAAGTACTCTATTTGTCCCTGCCAGGGATGGATGATTACTCTATTTGTCCCTGCCAGAGATGGGGAAGTTACTCTATATGTCCCTGCCAGGGGTGGGGATTACGGTATTTGTCCCTGCCAGGGGTGGGGATTACTTTATTTGTTTCTGCCAAGGGTCGGGATTACTTTATTTGTCCCTGACAGGGGTCGGGAATACTTTATTTGTTCCTGCCAGAGATATATAATTTACTCTATATGTCCCTGCTAGAGTGGAGATTACTGTATTTGTCTCTGCCAGGGATGGATGATTACTCTATTTGTCCCTGCCAGAGATGGGGAAGTTACTCTACATGTCCCTGCCAGGGGTGGGGATTACTGTAGTTGTCCCTGCCAGACGTGGGGAAGTTACTCTATTTTTCCTTGCCAGGGGTGGGGAATTACTATATCTCCCCTACCAGGGGTGGGAGAGTACACTTTTTGTCCCGGCCAGGGGTGGGGATTACTCTATTTGTTTCTGTCAGTGGTGGGGAATGTTTAGCCTGTATGCCGTATAAAGCCCGCAGAATCATGCATCCGGACTTTGCTTAGGCAGTTACAATTAAATGTTTACAATGAGGGAAGGGGTTATAATTCACCAGGCTGTATCTCGTCAGGTGCATGACCACAGTTACATAAATATACAATAAAGCATAAATATAGAACTAATTCTACTGACAATTTCAGTGCTCAGTCTACAAAGGCTCAGATGGCTGGGTCTCACCTAGAGACATTCTCTCATTGTTGAATTAAAGACGCGTTGAACATGTTAAGGCCAAACTCCATTATAATATAAAGATGTGTGCAAGCGGTACTTGAATGCGAATGATACAGATATTGAGGTGGCTCGTGTAAACTAAAAATGCCAATGGACAGTGTTGTGTGGAGGGCAAATCAGGAAGGGAATCAAAATGAAGGCAGAAATTATTGCAGTAAGGGTGAGAGCTGAGCGTCTGAAAAAAAAAAAAAACACACAAATTTTGAAAACAACGATCCTGAAATCTCATGCTTTAATTATGGAGGACTTTCCCCAACGCGGGCTCGTTGCACTCTGCTCGACTGGGTGTCACGTGACTCCTCATAGCGCAATATAACACTATCGTTTGGAAAGACGGAAAGGTCCTAATCAGTTCCACTGAAATACAAACTACATGGTCTCTAGTTTGAAGTTACCCTGCAAGTCACGTGACCCTCGTTCTTTTTTAACGCCTCATTGCATGCTGATTTGACTCTGAAGTAATTACATTTGTATCCAAATATAGTAGGCTGATTTATGGTGTAAATAGGAGTGACTGTAGACTGATTTTAGTCGAAGTGTTCGCTTATATTTGTGTGCGTTTTTATCTTTCTCATGATTCTACAAATAGTAAGCACTGCCAAATTTTGGGACAAGTGCAAAAGTTTAACAACGAAGAGAATAAAAATGTCACAGATTTAGAATATTTAGGCTCAGTAACGAAAAACAGCTTGGAGCGTATGTTCCTTGATTTCAAAAAAGCATTTGATATAGAGTATGCCATGCAGCACTCTGGGACACTGACAGATTTAAATATGGGTAAAACCCTCATAAGTAGTATAGAACAGCTCTATGTCAAGGCCAGCAGTGCTGTCACGTTGAACGGACAAATAGGAAGCAGGTTACGAAAAACAGTAGGAGAATGTCAGGGCTGCCTACTCTACCCAACACTGTTTATTATCTTTTAAGAACGAATCATGACTAATGCCCTAGAAAAGACATCATCAGTCCTTGCCAAGCAGCAAACATTATAAAGATCCAAAAACATTTCATGCAAAACTAAGATTCGATTGCTCAGAGCACTAGCTATTAGTATATTTACATATGGCTGTGAAACGTGGACCCCAACAGCTGAACTTGAAAGAAAGATACAAGCATTAGAAAAGCAATGTTTCAGACCAATTCTTGGCATATCAATCAGAGACCACATTACAAACAACGAGGCTCGTCATAAAATTATACAACACATTGATAAATCTGAACCTCTTTTAACTACAGCGAGAAGGCGAAAAATGCAATGGTATGGACATGTTAAAAGATTTAACGACCTCTCAAAAACAGTACTAAATAATGCAAATATAATTCCCAATGTTATTAACTGTGTGTGCATTCATTAAATTGATAAACTCCAAAGTTACCGATATTATTAACAGTTTTAATTCCATCAGGATACTTCAAATTGTTAACAATATTTTATGCAAAATTTCACGCCTTAGATATTGTAAAACACTATTTCAAGGATAAGGACATCTGCGATTGTAAAACACAATTTCAAGGATAAGGACATCTGAGTTTGTAAACAATATTTCATGCATTAGGATATTCGAGATTGCATATATCATTTCAGCCATAATGCTACTTTAGATTGTAAACGCACACATTAGTCTATACATTTTAATATCTTCGGTGCAATTTGGTTTGCAAACCGAATTTTCCTACAGAGCACTTTCTAATAAAAAAAAAACAAATATTCGCTTGTTTAAAATATTTTCATTTTTTTATCATCAGTATATTCTAACTTTATTTTAAAACAGTGTTCTTAAACTTTTTTACACAAGCAGACAAGAAAATATGAGAACGGTTTCGCAGACCGCTTGTCCACTAGACCAAAAATATTACACAGATGGCACCAAAATAAATAATTTAAAAAAAAAAAATGTTAATGTATTAAGCCACTAGGTGACTGGGTTGAAAATTGTGGTGGACCATCATCAAATGTCCCCTAACTGGTGCTGGTTTGTTGGCAGAGGTTGAGTAACACTGAATGAGATTGTTGCAGTATTTCACAATTAGAGATTTTAAAGACTATATTCAAGTTTAAATTTTTTTTTTTAAGATTGTAACCAATAACTTTCTACGGGAGCAGTGTTCCCGACAGTAGGACATCCCAGTGTTACTGACATGGTAATCAGTATTCCCTACAGTATGACATTCCAGTGTTTATGATTTCGTAAAAAGTATTCCCAACAGTAGGATATTCCGGAGGTATTGATATTGTAAACACCATTCTTAACAGTAGGACATGCTATAAACTGCTAGAAACTATAACTGTGGCTAATCGATGCGAACGCTTCGTAATGCCGGAGCGCGGTGTTCGATCCCAGCTGCGGGGCATGCGCCTTGCGTTGGTTTCGACAGTGGTATCAAGAAAGCCGACCGTCCAGTAGGCAATGCACACTACTGGACGTAGATTTGCCTAAAAAAACCACACAACAGCCAGGGGCTGTTGGGGTTAGTTCTGCAACGTCCTGTAAATGATACACAACTAACCAGGAAACTATAATAATATTAATATCGTATCAGTATTCATATCATTAGGACATGCCAATGGTATCGATATTGTAAACAATATTCCCAACAGTAGGAAATTACAATGGTATTGATATCGTAATCAGTATTCCTATCGTTAAGACATTCCAATGGTATTGATATTGTAAACAGTTTTCCCAACAGTAGGACATGCCAATGGTATCGATATTGTAAACAGTATTCCTAACAGTAGGACATGCCAATGGTATTGCTATTGTAAACAGTATTCTTAACAGTAGAAAATTACAATGGTATTGATATCGTAATCAGTATTCCTATCATTAGGACATTTCAATGGTATTGATATCTTAAACAGTGTTCCCAACAGTAGGACATTCCAGTGTTATTTATATTGTAAACAGTATTCCCAACAGTAGGATATTCCAGACGTATTGATATTTTAAACCGTATTCTCCACAGTAGGAAATTACAATGGTATTGCTATTGTAAACAGTTTTCCGAACCCCCATGACATTCCAATGGTATTGCTATCGTAAACAGTTTTCCCAACCCCCATGACATTCCAATAATATTGCTATTGGAAACAGTTTTCCAAACAGTTGGACATTCCAAAGTTGCTGAAAGTCTGTATTAAGACATTCCAGAGATGCTGGTTTTTAAACTGTTTTCTTAACAGAAGAAAATATAATTAGTGCCTCCAGCAATCGGACATTTCAAAGTTATCGTGATTATAAGGCGTGTTTCAAACATTTCTTATTGTTCAGCATATCTTAGCCGTTGAGGTCACAAATTTCCATAAATCTCTCTATCCCTCATTCTTTCCAGTTTATGGGTAACTGAAAGTTTCAATAGGTATGTCTCGTGTTAGATCTCGATCATGGTCTTTGCGGATTTAATTAATGTAGACACAGTTTTGTTCTCTCTATTATCCGACCTTCTCTCTATAAACACCAACCATCGTATTCTATTAGCGCTTATTATGCCAGTAAATTAGTGGTTATTTTCACGTTTCATGAATGTGTGTGTGTGGGTGCTTCTTGCTGTTTGCATTTCTGATGGGTCCAAAATGTGTGGTAAGACTGCTCTCAAAATAATGTTTAAGTGGTGCGTTTCTTTTGTTTGTACCCACGTTCCAGCGCCATGTAGAAATTCAATTCTTTTTAGGAAAGTAATTTGTGTTGTAAACATTCTTTCTTATGAAAGAACATGTAATTGTTATTTCAGGTGAAAACAAGATTCCTACAAAAGGGAATGGTATCATGCTTCTGGGATTTTGAGGATTATTCAAGTATAAACACTCGTCAATACTGTTGAAAATATAAGTGGTTCATAGAGAAAGCGATTCATGACAATTCTCTCTGATGGTGTGATTATTCGTGCAGATGGCTCTGTTTTGAGGGGCAAACGAAGTGTGTGGGTTCCATTACAAAGGCAACAAAGTCTAGCATATGCTATCACAACGTCTAGTTTCAGAATGGAGATGGTGGTAGTCACACGTGCCTGCCGCTGGCTTTAAAACTCACAGAGTATGTTGAGAAAGGTGGATACAGACATGCTCTGTGCAGAGGGGCAAGCATCACTTTAGAGGTCGTGGGTAGTTAGCGTCCTTTGGATATTCTCTCCAGGTAATGCCGGTGTGTTGGGAAATGAACAGGCAGATAGACTGGCCGGTTCTGCACTACTTGATAGTGAACTAACATATGACAATCTTAATGTTGTGGACGCTTTGGATACGAGTGAACGAACAATGCGAAGGCACAAATAAATTTTAGGATCTGAGGAGCATTGCGATGCGGGGAGTTGTCAGGTTATCTGGCCGACGCTCAACGGTCAAGGAAAGGGCGAGACGAAAATACAATCATACAGTTACATGTGCCATCAGAATTGAAACGTTTCGCTTGCTGCTGAAGATGAGGACAGATCACTTAAGCGAGTGTCCCAAGCTCTATGATGGCAATTGTTAATTCAACATTCAACATGCTGGAAGCGATTTCACTGATACTGAGAGAGGATATAATATTCCTTTTAGGAGGACATTTAACTGTGTTTTCTTTGGCAACAATGATTGATAGAAAAACAAAAATAATCCTACTGACATTCTTTCCTACCATGATTCCCCACAAGGAAACGTCAATATTGTCTGAATTGTACTTATGTCTCCTACAGAATTAGAATTTTGAGAGCATGCCAGGGGTGCTGCGTGTGTATGCCAGGGGTGCCGCGTGTGTATGCCAGGGGTGCCGCTTGTGAATGCCAGGGGTGCCGCTTGTGTATGCCAGGGGTGCTGCGTGTGTATGCCAGGGGTGCTGCGTGTGTATGCCAGGGGTGCTGCGTGTGTATGCCAAGGGTGCTGCGTGTGTATGCCAGGGGTGCTGCGTGTGTATGCCAAGGGTGCTGCGTGTGTATGCCAAGGGTGCTGCGTGTGTATGCCAAGGGTGCTGTGTGTGTATGCCAAGGGTGCTGTGTGTGTATGCCAGGGGTGCTGCGTGTGTATGCCAGGGGTGCCGCGTGTGTATGCCATGGGTGCCGCGTGTGTATGCCAGGGGTGCCGCGTGTGTATGCCAGGGGTGCTGCGTGTGTATGCCAGGGGTGCTGCGGCATTAACCAAGAATTTTTCAAAATCTACTTGAGATAAGCGAGCGAAGACAGCAGTTTAAAACGAAAATACAGTGAGGGAAGCCAAGACTAATTCTGGATGCAGGTGAATTCAGAAACAATGCTATTGTCAAAGCTTCAGTGAATTCTCAACGTACGCTTACATAAAAAGCAGATACAGGAGCAAACTTCCTGGGTCACGTGATTTGAGGGTTTAAATTAACTAAACTTACCAGACACATAAAGGAATTGATTTTTAAAAATGCATCCTAATATATTCATTCATCGCATTAGTGAGAACTGAATATTAAATGTCCATTGTTTATTTCTTTTTTTTTTTTTTTCTTCTTAAGTATTCAAACTGCTTTAAGGGTAGGTGTGCCTCGAAATTTTGTTGTTGTTGCCCAACAAGGGTGCCGAGGCGAAAAGGTTTTGAGAACCTCTGACCTGTTAAACGATATTTCAGTGTTGTTCAAATTATTCACATGTTTGCGCAACAAGGGATATTCCAATGATTTTCATGTAGTAATTTAATAGAACACTTTAAATATAATGTCTTACTAAAAGACATATCAGTTTTGTTTAGACAGTAAAGACAAAGGGCATTTCAATGTTTTTATATTGCTAACGTAATTACCTTTTGACAGTCATTCCAATGTTTTCAAATTATTACCATGTTTGCACAACTGGGGATATTCCAATGATTTTCAAGTAGTCATTATGTTTCATCAAAGAATAACCAAACACTTGCATTATTTATCAAGGCCTGTAATCCGGTAGTCAGTTAATCGCAGTTCCAGCTCCGTAGAAAACGGATCACCCAAAATTGCTCCTTTCCTGTACCGAAGAGAACTACACAGAATTCCCATCGCAGTGCCCTGTGAAAAAAATGACACAAACTGCAATCCAAGCAAAGTCACTATCGTGAACAAGCTTTAAATGCATGATGCAGTTGTTCAAAAGTGCTCATACAAACAGCCGGATCTAGAACTGCAGTTCGTCGTCGGTGAGGGCAGTTGAAACAAATCAATAGTTGCACGGGCAATTAGTCGTATAAGGAACCACCAGTTCTGTGGCAACAGCTGCTCTCCATTTTCCTAATGTGTAGTTCCCATTCAAATCTACGCTGGGCACCTTCAAAAGCATTTCACAGTAAATCCACATCTCACGGTGTCACGTAATGCACTCAGCTTAGTAGATGGGTGACAAAACTATACATTTTCAGTCCAAAAATGGGGGGTGGAGAGGAGAGCTTACAACCAACCACCACTAAAAACAGTAAGCCTCCCTTTTATCACTTTGGACCGGAAGGCGTATGATCTGACGATGAGGATGATGATGGGTTTGTCATCTGTCTTGGTTAGGGCGCGTTTCAACAGTGAAGATAACGATCTGCATGTCATCTTGTCTGCTCCATAGTGGCACTTGGAGTGGCAAAATTCCGAATATTCCTTTTAACCACCAAAGCAGTTTTAATTGATGAACCTAAGAAAAAGAAGAAGAAGAAGAAGAAGAAGAAGAAGAAGAAGGAGAAGAAGAAGAAGAAGAAGAAGAAGAAGAAGAAGAAGAAGAAGAAGAAGAAGAAGAAGAAGAAGAAGAAGAAGAAGAAGAAGAAGAAGAAGAAGAAGAAGAAGAAGAAGAAGAAGAAGAAGAAGAAGAAGAAGAAGAAGAAGAAGAAGAAGAAGAAGAAGAAGAAGAAGAAGAAGAAGAAGAAGAAGAAGACGAAGAAGAAGACGAAGAAGAAGAAGAAGAAGAAGAAGAAGAAGAAGAAGAAGAAGAAGAAGAAGAAGAAGAAGAAGAAGAAGAAGAAAACGAAAAAGAAGAAGAAGAAAAAAAAGAAGGAGAAGAAAAGGAAATGAAGATAAAGAAGAGAAGAGTTGATAAAGCCCGTAAATACCTACTGCCTATATCTGGATGATGAATACCAATGTTGATAAATGATATTCCTACCATGTCTTTGATTCCACATCTTCCTTATTCATGTTATGCTGAAAATATTTGCTTGTTTGTATGTTGCAATTGTCACTGAAGAGGTGTCCAGATGCGGGTAATAATATCTATACCTAAACCATTTGTTACTGTTCATGTCCGAAATAGACGTTACTGTAACTTATTTATACAAATACAGCTTGTTTATAATTGTATACTAAAGTCGTATGTTACTGTAAGTAATGATACCTAAATTATTTATAAGTGTAACTATTTATATCCAAACTAGACGTTACTTCTACTCAACGTAGATGTTAATGTAATTTTCGTTATCCAAACAAGGCGTTACTGTAAATCTCAATACCAAAACTTGACGTCACTGAAACTATCGATACTGGAAGAGGAAGCTGTTGAAATTTTTTGGATACCAGTGTAGGCGTGATTGCAACTTTAGATACTCAGAACTGATGGTACTGTAACTTTTTTTGATGCGGTAAGACATTACTGTAACTATTTAATTTGCAAAATGAGTTATTGCATCTATTTATTTTTTAACAAGACTTTATTGTAAACCTTGATACCCAGCTAGGCGTCTCTGTAATTATTTATATCCAAACCCCAGCATCAGACATCCCTCTGGCCATGTATAGTTACGCCAGTGTTCCTCACACTTGCAGTCGACCAAAAATGGACATTGTTTTGCGGCCTAACTAACTGCTAACCAATCAATGAAGAAAAATAAATGTGAAACATAGAATTGAGGTCAAAAATTTATATTATTCAGCTAATGCGACATCTGCTGCTGCTTAGAGATTAGACCGTCTTATATATGTGGCAGAACGTTGTTTCTTGTAGAATAAGTGCTGCAATAATATTTATGGGGTTTATCTGTTGTTTATTGAAAACTGTTGTATGCGGATGAGTGCATTTCCCCCAGGATTTGTACCTGTTTATCCATCACCGAGCTGCTAATCCCACAGGCTACAGTCAGGAAAGAGAAAAACAATATATATCCGGCACCTTTACTTGAATAGAGAAAAACGTTTGGCGGCCCACCTCTATGTTTATGCCCTCTGCCAGTGGGTCACCGTCAAGTGGTTAAAGAACACTGACCTAAGTCACTAATTACTGTACCTATCGATTAGCCAAATCAATCATTGGTGTACTTTTTGATGCATCGGGGATGAAAAGGCGCTTGCTGAGTGTTGATTTGTCGAGTCAAATACGGAGTTTGCATAATTTGGCCAACAAGCCATGTCTTAGAGTTTACCCTTTTGCCCTGGTAGAGTGGTCCACGAGGAAAACACTAGGAAGATAAGAGCAAGAGAAACACATTGGGTCACAGGAAAGGAAGGAGAGGTCTGTCTTTGTGGACAAGGACATTAAGCTGGCACATATACCAGAATTTGAGCCAGGAAAGTGGCGCAAATAAACCGACTACAAATATAACCGCAGCCTGTTGGCGGCTCGCTGCCAACAGCAGGTTGAAAGTGGTAGTGATTGTTTGTTGTTGTTGTTTTAAACGGAAGGGAATATAAATGGGACAGTGGAAAGGCGTCTTTTCACGCGTTCAAAAATGCGCCTTAATTGCGTGTTTTGTTTTGATGCACACCAATCAAGTTCATTGAGTTCCTGCTTTCGGAAGTAGATTGGGCTCAGCTACCACATTTTTGTTGTTGTTGTTACTGAACATGGTGGGCAGGAGTTAGGCGATTTTCCCCTAACAGTTAACACTTGACAATTTATACAAATATTTGTTTACATAGTTGAAATTATGTATATATTTTCAAGATGTTATCGCCTTTAGTTCTTTTAAACAACCATTTGTTTCAAGCTTTTTGTCTTTCCCTCGTATACATAGCTACATAACACCTGACACACACACACACACACACACACACACACACACATATATGTGTGTATGTATATATATATATATATATATATATATATATATATATATATATATATATATATATATATATATATGTATATATATACATATATCATTACTTGTTTTTGAAATTCAGCATATTTTTATTTCTTACTAAAACTAGCATGCCAGTCCCCACCCTGAACACGTGTAAGGGGTTAACCCATCTCCATCTGTAATGTTTTCTTGATATCAGTACCCCTGTCTGAACTTGTCTGATCTATGGCAGCAGGTTAAACTTAAATTAGAGGAATAAATATAGTAATACAGCAATATAGCATGCATGTCGTGGGAGAGCATTAAGAGAGCCGAAAAGAAACCGATACCCCATCTGGTAAACCAGTGAGCTGCAAAACCTAAGCTGTAATGAAAGTCCATAAATGAATGGCTAAGGCGAAGTCCCGAGGCCTATGTTTCTTTTAGAGATGAAAGAAGGAGGAGAAGACAGAGAGGAAAGTAGAAGACGAAAACGAAGAGGAAGAAGAAGAAGAAGAATAAAATAGAGGAAGAAAAAGATTGAAGAAGAAACAGAAGTAAAATAAGAGAAGAAGGAGAGGAGGGGAAGAATAAGAAGACACAACGAAACGATTGTAATTGGTTCCCATATCTTGCCATTTTATTTAACAAACGTTAGTCTTCATGTGCGTCTTCCGCATTGTTCATCAAAGTTTGTAATGATCTTGTATTTTATTCGTGAAGTTTGTTCTATCCGTATAATGATAATATCTCATATTTGTCATTTGTCATTTATAATATTAAACAACAAATATATACTATCTCCACAGTGAAAGTTGACTGCAATGTAACAATGCTGTCTTTAGGTATTCAAAGTGCTGAGAGGCCAATCTCTTCCACAGTACGACTCTCGTATTAAAGACTGTAACTACTTTATGTGTTTGACGCTTTTTAACGGCGATGTAGACAGGAAACAGGAGGCTGAGGATTTAGTGCCCCTTTGTCTACTGTTGTCGCCACTGACAGTGCAGGTTCGGATTTTATTTTTGCCCCGGACAGAAATCTCCATCTCCTTACCGGGAGTGTTACTATCTGAAAAAAAAAAACACTATTTTTGTAAACCATTAACTCAGAAATCAAACCATGATAACCAAGGATCAGGACACCGCTAAACACATGCACTTACCTCAGCGCTTTATTAATATCCTACACCAAACAGGGGAAATCCACAGGTCACGGGACAGTCTAATATTTCAAGGGGTGGTAGATAGGTTGCATGCAATCGTGGGACCTAGGCTGCATGCAGTCGTAGGACCTTGGCTGCACTCTGTCGTGGGACGTAGGTGGGTTGGGGTTAGGGCCAGTTATAAATGATTTGGGGTCGTTAAAAGCATCAGAAAGCCGAGAAACCCAGTCTTACCACCCTCTAAAATGTTGGACTGTCCTGTGACGTCATCTGGGGGTAGGATATTAAAAAAGCTCCCTTGTCTCTAGCCCCGATGTGAACCAGTAGTGCAACACTGAAACAAGGCACAGACATTCGAAAACACTATCCTCACTGTGTTCCTAGGACTTATAAATATATGAAGGCAACTTTGTTTTTTTCGTATGTCCTTCCATTTTTCTTGACTGAATAAGGTGTTAAAGTTATCGAAGAAATTAGATAGACCTAGCCAAACACGTCTCTTGCCCTGGAAAACACTTTAATGGTTAACCTAAAGTGACCGTTAATACTTCCACCATGGTACCATTATGACCAAAGATTGTATCACTTATTGGTATTTATTTATTAGTTAACGTTTTTGAATCAACATAATGTCCTTTCGTATACATATGAGCGTATCGATTCGTGCAATTTCCTAATGCATTTTTATTTTACCCACCACTTTTTCTTGAAGCACAATGAACACTGATAACACAAAAATGGTCATATGTATCAGATTGTTCGTCCCCATGTGGGATGCAGTATTTTCGTTATTTGAATCCTTATCCTGGCTTTTACCGGGGCCTCTAATCTAGCAGGGCCATAAATGTGGCCTAACGGCTGAACGGGGTTTCTGTGACCTCTCCACGGGTTATCCTCATCCGCATGGTGGCACTTTTTGTCACCGGATGTTTATCGCTTGTGTGATGTCATGTTGGGGTGCAACAAGCGAGAGAGAGAAAGAGAGAGAAAGAGAGGGAGAGAGAGAGAGAGATGTATCAGTTTTTTTTACAGACTTAGGTATACATGTTGTAAGTTTCTGCCTGGTATTTATAGGTTCAAGCCCTATTTTAGACAGCAACCGTCTCACTGTTGCAAAACGCCAGTTCTGAAACAAGACCAAATCCGAAAACTCGACGAACAAAGAGCAGAAGAAGAAAATGCGAGAAGTTTTCAGATCAATCAGTCTAGAATATAGAAGTAAAAGACACTGTCGATGTCATGAGGGACATTAAAAATTACGTGACATGTTCTAATATTAACTAGGTTGACTCCAGTGACATACACGGAACCTTGATAACACGTGTGAGAGCAAAATTATTACAACAGAGATTAAATGTTTTCAAAGAGGTGCCAGAGTAACAAGAAGATATGAAATTAAAAATGAAGAAGTCAGAAAAAGTATACAAGTTTATTAAAGAACAGCAGGGGAGAGGGTCTGGATTTTTGACAAGAATTCCGTAAAACAAACTGTCACAGAGAGACACGGTGAAGAAATATACTGGACAACAAACAAAGGGAAGATCACACATTGAATACAAAGCGACCTAAGAGACAGCCTTATTTATTACAGATGCGATTTTACAACCATTGGACAGTGCACGCATCAAGTCATTGACTTCAACACTCTGGTGCCATAACTGGAGGAAGATAGAAGAAAAAAGGAAGAACTAGGTCCACTTGGGACCATAGGGCAGTTTTTAAATTTCGCATTTATAGAGGTTCGAACCCACGATCACACGTATGCTGGCCACTGCAGTACATAGGCTCCAGCCATAACCGGTACCAGTAATTTTTCAGGGAAGTAAAAGCGGTCAGTGCTTTATCGACCATTTCGCCTCAGTATTGCCGACTGGTCTGAGATTCCAGGGCTTGGATAATATATATATATATATATATATATATATATATATATATATATATATATATATATATATATATATATATATATATATATATATATATATATATTAGTAGACTTACAATTTTTTTTATACGTTGGCACTCAATGGGTAGTGAGATTAACATCACGTTTGCCGCCTTTATTTCCCAGGACTTTGCCCGGTATCAATTTTAGATTGTGTCGACTTAGGAGCTAAAGTCATTTCTTGAAAAAAAAGGGGGAGGGGGAGAGGGAAGGGAGAAAAATACGTGGTATGGATTAGAACCCAAAACTTTATGGTCAGAAGGCCTACATAACCATGTTTTCTGTACACCATTTAGTAAAAATAAAAAAATAAAAACATTCAAATTAAAAAAAAAAAAAAATCAGAAGAAGATGAACTAACTGCAGGGAGATAAAGAATGCTAAAGTGCTATCGATCTTCTACTGTTGTGTGCAAGTAAAACAAGGACAACAAGAAGACAACAGTCGAAATAAATGCATGCAGCCGAAATACTGTTTCAGAAAATAATGCAAAAATATCATGTGTTGGGGAACAAAAAGAGGGGGGGATGGGGATAGAGACAGTTGTCCTGGAGACTGATAACACCCGTAAACTGATTAAAAAAAAATTTAGATGTAGACAGCCAGATATTCTCGCCATTTTATAAAGAGGAAAAACTCCAACATTTGATGAGAAATTACAAACTGAAAGAAACCAGCGGAAGACAATGACATAAAAGCAAGGCTGATTTGGCCCATGGCTTTGACAGAACAAGAACACAGGTCTGATTGGTTATTTTGGTGATCGTGTAAGGTGGGCAACCATGACCGACATGGAACTTGATGATGATGATGAGCACCATGTACACAGCACACTAATGGAGTGCTAATGAGTTTCTTGTATTTGTTTTAAAAACTTAAAACTTTGACATACATGATATATTTAAAGTGAATATTTTAACTATGAATTTGTTCAAATGTTACAGTGAAGTCTTCAGAAAAAAAAAAAATTAAAAGAATTTGAATTGGTTACTTCTCAACTGTTACAATTTTGTTTCGTTTTGACTCTTTTGGTGCTAGGCGATTTTGTTTAAATTTTGGTTTTAAACAAATATGGACTTTCAATAAATAATAGTTGCCTGTAACAATACTTTGACGGTTAAGTTTATATTATTAAACGTTTTGAAAAAAAAAAAAATGCATTAATGTAACAAATGGAATTGAGCGGAATTAATCATGCCTAATATTAACGGAAATGAAAGAGCTGATAAATCAAGGAAGGTACAAATGAAGAACAACCCGACGTAGATGTCTCTTATCAACAGAAGAATAGAATAATCAAATCGATCAGAAAGTCACAAAAACCGGTACAAGACGATTATCGTAGTCGTATTTTGGACAGACCAGAACGAGTTAATAGTCTACGCCTCAGAACAGGACACAATCGACTAGGTAGCCACATGTACACACAATTTAAGATTGGCGAATCAGCCATGTGCACATGTAGATTGGCACCTGAGACAACAGATCACCTCCTACAAGATAGTCGCAATTACAGTATGCTAAGAACAAACTTTTGACCAAGAGAAATACCGTTGCAAGCCAAACTTTACGGGTCGCTGATTTAATTACATGAGACAGTGAAGTTCATACAAGAGACTCCATTGCAGAAATCTATAATCTATTCCAAGCGAAGGAACGAAGTGGAAGAGCGCTACTTGAGATACAAGAAAACTAAATGATATTTAAGAAACCAAACAACGCATAGTGAGTTACTTACCAGTTATTAATACCATAATTAATTTCCACTTTTGCCGTTAAGCTGCGTAGGGAGAAACAGTATGTGATCCATTCTTTGATGGGTAGCACAGGTTATTGTCAATCATTCCGTTTCGATGTAAAAGGTTTGTAATGTCTTCTATTTCCTTTACATCAGATGTGTACATGTAGCGTGTATTTTGGTAGTTATTGTGGCTGGATTCTAACGAGATGACCAAACCATTTCATCTTCTGTTTCTCAGAAAGCGTTGTTCCCACAGTCTGAAAGTATCATTTCTTATTTGTGATTAGGTTCATGGATTTCCACACCCATCTGATTTCACCTGTGGGAAAATGAGCTACACACAATACTACCGAGGTACCGAATAGTGATTTTTACTATTTTGCCGAATACGAATAGCGGGACCAACTATTCTGCCGAATACGAATACGAATGCTGCAGATATCACTCGTCTCCATTCATCTCTCTGGCTGGCCTTATCTTCCCAATTTGTGAAACCAGCTGTTTGCAGGTTTGGCTGGACATTATCTCTCGAACTTCTTTTTGTCTGCCTCGTGGTCTACGCACAATCCTCTCTCAGGTGTATACAGTTTTTACTTCTCTGTCATCTGACATTCTTTCAATATGCCCCAACCATTATAGTCTGTTAGCTCTCATGATGTCAGTGATCAATGGTGATTTAAACAGATTGTGTGTTGCGTTGTTGCTTCTCACTCCCTATTCCCCTCTGTTAGAATCTTTGATAGGTCCAAAGATTTGTCGCAAGACTGTTTTCGAAAACCTGTAATAAAGCTTCATCTCTTTTATTTCTGCTTCAAGTTTCAGAGCCATATAGAACGACTGGTCTTATCAACGTTTTATATATTTTGATCGTGGTGTTGCGAGACAGACACATTGACTTTAGCAGATGTTGAAGGGCATAATATACTTTATTTCTAGATTGCATTCTAGATTGTATTTCTTCTCTCAGCATGTTGGAGCAGTTGAAGTTTGTACCCAAGTACTTATATGTTTCCGTTCGTTTGATTTTCATATTATCGACTTGGATGTGGCCGAAGTTTATATTGTTTCCATGTCTAGTTAGTATTCGCACAGAATAGTGAACATTTAAAAACATTTTATATTTTGCATCCTTCAGCCAGTAACTAATAACTAGGAATGAAAGAATCCTAAGTATTATAACAAGTAACTAAAGTTGAAAATTGTCAGTGGCAGCTTAGTTAACGCATGAAAGCTGCATCAGCTTTCAACAAAACCAATCGTTCCATGTTGTCAGCATTAAGGCCATGTATGAAGAAGCGGGTGTGAGGTAACTACTATTCGTATTCGGCCCGATCGCAACTATTCGGCCGAATACCGAATAGTCTAATAGTCCACTATTCGGCCCCGAAGCGAATACGAAGCTAATATTCGATACAGCCCTTCACAATACCCCAGGCAGACAACCAGAAGGCACGCAGTCAGTCAATCAGTCAGGCAGGCAGACAGAGAGACATTCAGACATTCAAACACGCAAGCAAATATAACCGACTGATCCATCAACAGACAGAATGATTGACTGACCATCCCATAAACAAAAAACAACAACAAATAGACAGCCAAACAGATACCAGGCAGACAAGCATGTAAACAGACCTAAACTACAGTAACCCAAACAGCCAGAAAATATATAGACCAAAGTTTGCAGTAGATGACCTAATTTTTCCTTTAACGTACACAACCATGTAAGTCATCTTGACACACGCACATTTAAACAAATCCCTGATGCAGTCACATGACCTGAGCAGCTAGCTAAACGGCTAGATAACGTCGCCGCAGTGTTACTTCCGCGCCTACTTTCTGCACAGGCAAGTATGTTTGTTTGCATGACTCGATTATACATGTTACAAATATGAAATTTATAGATGCATTTGTTTAGGTTATAGATTTTCATGTTCCGGTGAGTTAGGGATTACGAATTAAGAGTTATGTTATCCTCCCGTCCATATGTGCTGAAATTGCCCGCAGATAATATCAGCCTCAAACAGTTTAGAGTGCTAGTTCTATGATGGCCCGACAAATCGTTTAGTACTCCTAGTATGCCTCTCGTGCATAGCTGTGCTAATTTTTACTCGCAGTTCTTAACAGTGATGAAGATGCACTGCCCCTAATATCTTTAGATCCTCCTTTTTCTCCAACTGAGCAATACATATCTATGGCAGTGTCAGTTAATCCTGCGGATCTTTCTTTGTAAACAGCACCCGCATACCCCAGGTGTCGGCTCTGTGGCTAAGTCGATGCGAAAACTTCGCTTCGTAATGCCGGGATGCCGGGTTCGATCCCAGCTGCGGGCAATGCGCCTTGCGTTGGTTTCGACAGTGGTATCAAGAAAGCCGACCGTCCAGAGGGCAATGGCAAACTACTGGACGTAATTTGCCTAGAAAAACCACACAACAGCCAGGGGCTGTTAGGGTTGGTTCTGCAACGTCCTGTAAAGGATACGCAACAACCTTTTTATACTCCAGGTGAACCATAGCCGTGATTCAATCCGTTGTCTGCAAGCGGAGCCAGTCTCGACAGTCGGATCATGCTCATTAAATCACTCAGTACACAAACAAATGAATAGTCCTGGGATGACGCTCACGTCACCACCATCGTGGTACTGCTAGTAGTCATAGAGAAGTCATCGCTGGCATCATGGATTATTCTGCCTTTAAAGTGTGTTATGAATGGACTTTTCAGTTCTCATGTAATGGATGCGTCTGTGTATATCAATACATCAGCCTCATCAGAATTGTCAATGACAAGCAGATCGACCTTTGCTTTGACAGCAACCTTCTTTTTACCAGTATTTTGTACAGTTATTGCAATAAATACCCATCTTATAGAAAGATTTCCAGAATGTCTTGGAAAAAGAAGAGGCCTCTTGATATAAATTTTCGAAACCAGGGTATTATGATGAATCTTTAGACCCATCAAAAAGCTGGGAATGGAGAGGGAGAAGAAACAACGAAATTCACAATCTATTTAAATCACCACTGATCAGTGGCATCATGCGATATAATAGACGAAAATTGTCTGGGCATATTGCGATAATGTCGTAGACCACGAGGTAGACCAAGAAGAATATGGAGAGATACTGTCCAGACAGACCTGCAAACATTTGGTGTCACCAACTGAAAAAAAAGGCAAACCAGAGAGATGAGTGGAGGCGGGTGACGT
This sequence comes from Candidula unifasciata, assembly GCA_905116865.2. Lineage (NCBI taxonomy): Eukaryota > Metazoa > Mollusca > Gastropoda > Stylommatophora > Geomitridae > Candidula > Candidula unifasciata. The sequence goes on along the minus strand of CAJHNH020000323.1, from coordinate 191,068 downwards.
CTGCAGCAATGAACCTCAAGGGATCGGAATGCTGAATAAGAAGAAGAATTTGTTTTTTATGGATCATGAGTTTCGCTACTATTGTAGCAGTACTACTTGTATTACTATTTTTTTCTCTCCTTCATTTATTTCATTTAATCTATTCTGCATTATCATTTATGCTTCCTCTATTTTACACTGATTGATGCGACCCTCTGGTGGGCTCTGGCGGCTGGAGTACTTTGCCTTTTGTTATTGTTGTGTAGTTCATGTCGAGAAAGACTACAGCTAAAACCTGGATTTGCCTATTTTGTCCACGTTGTTCCTCTTCTCCCTTTCATTCAGCTTTTTTTTAAGTCACAGTTCGCTGAATTAACTTCTTGGTATTAGCAGGAGGCAGTCAACCCTGTTTTCACCAGTTTGTACGGGTTCTCATTGATCTCCTAGTATTTTTAATAAATGTGTTCACATTTCAGTGCATGTATGGGGATTCTCCTCTTGTTTCTTTTAAGGGTATACCCACACAAACAAAACGCTTCATTTTCTTTGCCGTGCAACTGTTTATACATGTTGTTCTCTACGCATTTGATGTGTTTTTTCTTTGCCTTTCTCCAGTTCATCTTATTTATGTGGCAAAGAAAGGGTTAAAGTAAAAAATTTCTCACGACTGAAAGAGTTAACCGTATACTTTCTGCAACGTTAGACACAAATGCAACGTTTACATAATCTTTGGAATATTACACAGCTGTTACATCTGTAAAATAAGGGTATTCAACGTTGACTTCAATGTTGAATGTTGAATTAAGAATCAACATCATGGTACTCGAAACTCCATCTCCATCTTCAGCCGCAAACAAAGAGTTTCAATTCCGATGGTAGCAGTAACTGTCTGATTTTACATCTGTCTCGCCCTTCTATTGAGTGTTGAGCGTTGGCCAGATCCCCTGATAACTTCCTGCAGCGCCATTCTCCTCAGAGAGTAGTGATGTATTTGTGCCTCAACCCTCACTCCCAAAGGGCTCTCACCACATCTAACTTGTCATACATCGAGTCACTACAAAGTGGTGCAGAACCGGCCAGCCTATCTGCCTTCTTGTTTCCTAACACACCAGCATCACCTGGGGAAAAAATCCATAAGACGCTAGCTACACGGGACCTCTGAAGCACGGTGCATTTCTATCTCCACCTTTCTCAACATGCTCTGTGAATCAGTTACAGTTATGACATGTGCATACAGCTGAAACTAATTTTTACTCGCAGTTCTCAGTTCTTAACAGTGATGTAGATGCACTGCCCCTAATACCTTTAGATCAGCTCTTTTCTCTAACAAATTGGTGTGATGCATATCAGCTATCTGCAACTATGGTTGTGTCAGTTGATCTGGCTGATCTTTCATTGTAAATAGCACCCGCATACCCATGGTGGACTATTGCCATGATTGAATCAATTATCTCGACTGCCAGATCATGCTCATGAAATCAATAAGTGCATACACATTGGATTAGCTTTGTGATTAAAGCTATCAACGTCATGCTGCTAGCAGTCATAGAGAGGGCGTCGCAAGCCTAATGGATTATTCTGCCTTGAAAAGTGCATTGTGAATGCCTTTGGACTTTTCAGTCCTCATATAATGGCTGCGTCTATGTATATCAATACACAATCCTCATCAAAACTGTCAATGACAAGCGCATTGATCTCTGCACTGGCAGCAATCGACTGTCTTTCTACCTGTGTGTATTGTGCGGTTAATACAATGAATACCCATCGTATTCTTTTCCGAAATTTTAATGTATTTTAAAGCCAATTGTACTGTAAGCTAAGCCTAAGGGGGATCTGGTATTAGATGATAAGGAATAGACACTATAAAAAATAATAAAATAATATATTCCTTGAACTTATCTCTACTCCACGCCTACGAAAGCTGTATGTTGTATTAGAAACAAGAATTTAGATAATATGTAGGATAAAATAAACAATTACTCCTTGAACCAGTCTCTACTCCAGACCTACAAGAAGTTTAGCACATAATGTCTTGGTGAGTGTATGTGAACCCACACTTAAGCTGCCTCTGTAACAAGAAAAGAATAGAAAACAATAATTGTTTGGATTGGGGGGGGGGGGGCGGCTAGGACCAAATAGTGTCTTAACCCAGACAGGAGATGTTCTGTATGAAGTCTAATCAATAGAATCAGTGAAACTCAGTACATTAACCACAAGTCCTAATAAAAACAACCGGAACCATAATTATCACAGTCAACATATGTTTATTTGACTAAATACAAAACTAACGATGCTTCACAAATAGCAATGCATTAACAACTAGCACACAGTTCACGCGCTAAGCCCTTCATCTATCAAAAATGACTATTCTCTTCCAGCGACATAAAATCAAACATATCCGGGCGATGATGCACACTGATATTTAGCTCTATACAGTTTAACTGCTAGAAACAAGTTTAGATTTAACTCTGGGACCATACCGTTGTCGTAATCAGGTAAACAAACCGTTCTGGCCCCGCAGTCGCTCGGCGGCAGAAGATCCCACTCGTGACTTCAGAGCCGTAAATGAGCTTAGCAGCATGTGTTAAGGCGACTGCGCAGGAATTGACGATTTGTATGACTGATTACGGAAATGTTTAGTCTATCTGCCTACTCGTTTCCTAACACACCAGCATAACCTGGGGTAAATATCGAAAAGACGCCAACTACTTGGGATCTCTGAAGCACGGTGCATTCCTATCTTCACCTTTCTCAACATACTCTGTGAGTCAGTTACAATTATGACTTGTGCGTACAGCTGATGCTAAATCCAGCGGACTAAGAACGAATAGGAGTGGAAATGAAGAGGATTAAAACAGAAATATCTTGTTACAGCATAATCAGTATCACCTTCTTTTGCTTTGTTTCTTGCTGTGTAAACAACCGAATCTTCGTCATTCTTTTCTCTTCTGTTACCCCCCCCCCCCCTTTTCCCCCCGTTATCCTACAGTGAAGCATATATCTCAACCAACTCATGTGGCATAGTGTTTTTATTCTTTACTCTTGCATGCTTTTATGTTTTTGATCGTGATGATTCTAGTGCGAAAATATTCTCGTTTTATTGTTATCAGGTTTTTGGAACGTGTGTCCTATCGAATTCCAGATTACTTTCCTCATCCCTTTGTTCACTGGAATGTGTTTTAGTGAAAAGAGGTAGGCAGATGTACCCCGCCAGGACATCACACAAGCGATAAATACCCAGTGACACAAAGTGCTAGCATGCGGATGAGGATCACCCGTGAAGAGGTCCCAGAAACCGCGTTCAGCCGTTAGGCTTTATCTATGGCTAGGTCATATTTATGGCCCGGCTAATTCAAGGCTCCCGGTAAAACCCAAGGTGGAGCTTCAAAAGAACAAAAGCTTTCATCCCACAAGGGATGACTAGTTCACATGTAATACCGTGAAAAGACAAAGTTACAAATTTAAATAAGAATAAGCAAAATCACTTAACGGATATCGCCAAAACAAATATCCACAGCGATGTCTGGCCAGTTGAAGCTCTGAGATATGTGCTAATGCAACATATGAAAATTAGCCTACACCCACCCTCTTTCTTACAACAATAAAAAGAATAACACATGTATAATACAAGAGCCAAAGCGTTAAAAATTGCTTTGAACGTTAAGTCCGATAGACGAGTTGGACTCCATTAGATAGATAAGGCGTTTTACAGGAGACTGACGAACTCTATTGCTGGAGTGGCTAAATCTGATGGCCGTTTCCACCATGTCGAAGGAATCTTGGTGATACTAAGAACTGAAATGCATTGGTATTGGCTTTAGAGCACCTTTTTGCACACAATAAAGATGTTGCTTGACCTTCTCGGCAAGTCGTAGTCTTGTAATCACTGATGCATTTCATACCACATCTTTTGCGGATGATGGCGTAGGTTACATTGTGGCCCGTACAATATAATCCCTCTCGGGATAGAACGTTTAACATCTTCCCCAAAGCCCTACACTAGTGATTCTCTTTGCCATTGATACATGGAAAATACACACACACATACACACACACGACCGCGCGAGGGAGCGCGCATGCAGACTGATATTGGGGAAGGGGCCTCAGATAAGTTACAAATGTTTGCGGTGTAAAGGGAAGTCTTAAGAGGTCCATGCCGTGTTTAAGTGTAAGAGAACTGATTAAATATAAAATTAAACATTAGTTCAGCATCACCGCCCTAGTCACAAATAGATAATCTCACCGACGTGACACTGAAATTGCTGCCTTCAAACACTTCCTCAAAAATCAAACCTCTTGACCAAGGCATACTCAAAGCATTCAAAATACAGTATGGGGTTAAACTCTGGCTGTAAGTTAAAACTAGAACACTGATATGTTTTTTCTTGGAGGAAGCAACGTCGTCAGCTACACCAGTAGATGCCCTGGGTGCTGCTCTATAGATAAGTTCTAGTAAAAGTCAAAGTAACTAACCCTTTTCCACTCCTTTCAGGCGTATTGGGTTTATTGGGGTAGACCTATATTTTATAGAACAACGGCACTTGGGGGATGACCTGGTCAGCATCGCGCCGGCCGCCTTTTACTTCTCAGGACTGTAACAGGTACCCACTCAAGGCTGGGTCGACCTGGAAGTCAAGGTCATTTTTGAAAAATAGTCTGGCTCCCGTCAGAAACGGAACCCACGACCTTCCGATCCGGGGCGAGCGTCTAGCCGCTAAACCACGGCGGCTTATATAGATCAGTTCTGCTTGCAAAAAAGTTAAGCCGGAAATTATGCGTAGTGTTGATAGAAGTCACAACCCAAGAGCATGACGTTTTAGCACTATCGGACGGTTTAACGTCAGTTGTAGAATTCAACGTTTTCAAATCTTCGCAATGGATGATGTGGCAACCTGTAGTGATTTATGCAGCGGTAATTCAGAAAAGACAAGCCAGGAAAGACACTGAAGCAAATCACCAGAGAGATGCGGCCTCAATTCCGTCCACACTGCTCAAAAACTTGTATTGCTAGAACTGGCTTGATCAGCCATCTGCCCACTCACATAAACCTAATCCAGTCACTGATTGATGAAAGAACTGGTCATCATCACGTGTGATGGACGAACAACAACAACAACAACAGTGATTTATGCCCAGAAAGACCACCAAATACAGCGCATGATCCTGCTAGGAAAGCTGAAGAAGCAAGTGACGATGACACATAAAGTCTGAAAGAAGATGTCACGCATTGGATAATGCACTTAAAGTCATGTGGTATGCAACAAATTCCAGGTACGCTGAGTGATGAAACCATCGGCAAGACTGCTTTCTCCACACAAGTTTGCAACCAGAATAGGACACAGATCAAGACTGACTTCTTTTTCTTTTCATAAAGAAGGAGTTTTCCACGACACAGAAGTTGAGGATTTAATTTGATATTGTGATTATATATGATTTCAGGTGACAATTTGTTCTCCAATTAAAGTAGTACAATGAAATATAGTATCAGTACAATAGGCCTCATTCTGAATAGTGACCACCACCGTAAGTTGCACGGTTCGCTAGAGTCCCTCAAGCGTTCAACGTAAAGCGGTTTTACTGTATAAAGATAGATCGAAACATAAACTTTGCATTATTTATGTTGAATATGCTCTCTTTGTGACATGTCAATTGAACAAATATCAATCAAAAAAATATTTATCACATATTTATCACCAGAACTTTGATGACCACCCATAAAGAAAATATTTTTTACCAGACATATAGAAAGGTCGAAATAAAATATAGTCTTTGATATTTGAATAATATATATTTAAAAACATATTTCGTCATCCGTAAATTCATTTTCAAGTAAAACATCTTAAATGTATATCATTTCTACTCTAAGGACATTTGCTACCTCCAAGTGTGCATCATGGAGCAAAGGGTTGCCCTTGACGATTACAACTCAGACCTGAATTTCGTTGTTTGCGACCACGGCTATGGAGCCTCCACGCTGAACTACCCCCTGGGATTTCGTCTGATGTGGGCTGGGGCCAGGGCAACGCACGGAGTCTGCAAAGGCAAGGTTTACTTCGAGGTAAAGCTAGAATCCTACCAAGATGCCAGATGTGAGGGTCAGAACAGACAGCATTCGCACCTTATCAGAGTAGGCTGGTCCTCAGCTACTTCGTCCTTTGCTTTGGGTGAAGACGTCTGGTCTTTCGGCTACGGAGGCTGGGGGAAATTCTCAACTGATGGAAAATTTAGTGAATATGGTGAGAATTTTGGACAAGGTGATGTCATTGGTGCCATGCTGGATCTAGAATCTAAGCCAGCTAAAGTAGCATTCATGAAAAACGGCCAACATTTAGGAACAGCATTCAGTTTCTCTAACTTTCCGATCGGCAATCCTATTAACGCCCTGTTCCCGCATGTATATTTGAAGAACTGCAACATCAAAGTAAATTTTGGACAACAAGGCGCTTGGTTTACACCCCCCAGAGGCTTCAGGTATTTAGAACACATCCCAGTCGTGAGCCGAGTCAGAGGGGCCATTGCTCCTTTAAAAAAGCTAGACTGTGAGGTTATTATGACTGTAGGACTTCCTGGCTCAGGCAAAACAACTTGGGCTACAAACTTTCAGAAGCAGCATCCCGAAAAACGCTACAACATTCTTGGGACAGACTTAATCCTTGACCAAATGCGCGTCGTTGGAACCAGTAGAGCTTACCCCGACCGGTGGCAGATGCTCATTGAAATGGCGACCGAATGCTTTGATGTACTTCTTCGCACTGCCGCTTCAAAGAAGAGAAATTACATCTTGGATCAAACGAATGTATACGCTTCTGCCAGGAAAAGAAAGCTAACACAATTTTCCGGCTTCAGGAGAGTTGCTGTAGTAGTACAACCTGACGACACTGAATTGCTTCGTCGGTCTCAAAAAAGAACTAAGGAAACCAAGAAAGAAATACCTTTTCTGGAGATCAGAAAGATGAAAGCAAATTATAGTCTGCCAGAGACAAGTGACAATTTGTTTGACAGGGTGGACTTCGCTGAGTTGCCTCTCAGATCTGCCCTGGCGTTAGTGCGTCGATACAACAGAGACAATATACAGTATAAAGGGAAGTAATTGTGTCATGTCAAGATCGTTCTTTTTGCATGTTTAGAATGCTGGCATTTAATGCAGCATGGTTACAACAAACTGCCCCAATTGATTGGCAACATGCAATATTTATACCATTGTGGAAGAACAAAGGAAGCAAATGAGAGTGCGGTCAATACCGAGGCATCTCTCTTTTAAGCCATGTCAGCAAAATGTATGCCAAAATAATAGAAACAAGACTGAGACCAGTGATAGAACCACAGCTGGCAGAAGAACAGATGAGATTTAGGAGAAATAGAAGCTGCACAGATGCAATCTTCACACTTAAACAGTTAATAGAAAAGTACATTGAATACGATAAGAACTTATTTGTGGCATTCGTAGACCAGGAAATGGCATTTGACAGAGTCGACAGACAATTATTATGGAAAGTAATGGCAAGATATCGAGTAAGCGAACACCTCATCGAAGTGTGCAAAAGTTTATACAGGGATTGTAGAAGTGTAGTTAGAATAAATCAGGGAACATCTGGAGTAAGACAGGGGTGTGTCTTATCACCATTGATGTTATCACCTACATCAACATTATATGCAAGAATGCCAAGCCCATGAATGAAAATGTTAGTAAGATCAACGAATTACTCTTTGCAGATGACCAGGCCTTGATAGCAGATACAGCCATGAAATTGCAACAACATCTAACATCCATGAATAAAGAATGTAAAACAAATAAAAGGAGAATCAACACTGAAAAGACAGAAGTAATGTCAATTGAAAAAAAGAAGACAGATCTAAACATAGCAATATAGTGCAAAGACATTAAACAGGTATCTAAGTTTAAATATCTGGGAACTATATTTACCGAAGATGAAAAATTGTATAAATAAACATTAGATGCAGTAAAGCAAACCAAGTATTGGGACAGCTAGCCCCCCTCTTACAGCATAAGACAATCCCAATCAGCACAAAGAGAAATCTCATTCAAAGCATATTTATTCCAACTCTGTGCTACCCTTGCCAGACATGGTCACTCACAACAAACCATAAAAGAAAATTAGTAACCACGGAAATGAGATGTCTGAGAAGGGTTGTAGGAGTGACCATAAGAGATAAGATCAGGAATGAGATCATAAGAGAAAAAGTCGGCACAGAACCAATTCTGGATTACATACGAAGACAGCGAGTGAAATGGTTTGCCCACTTAGAGAGAATGCCTTGTGACACCATACCATACAATGCATACATGGAAAGAGAAGAAGGACGTAGAGCACGAGGTAGACCAAGAACACAATGGAAGGATAACATCAGAGAAACTCTACAACAGCACGATGTGCCTATGGTCGAGGCGGCCAGAAGAGCTAGAAACAGAACCTTATATCTCCCTCGACACCTACAGCGGTAAAAGAGGAAGTGAAGAAGAAGAAGAAGATTGCTGGCACTACAATTATTAATACTACTACTACTACTAATGTTGTTATCACTACAAATAATGTAACAGTGCTATAATTACTACTACTACTATTGTTACTGCGTTTGATTGATTGATTGGCACCTTTCCGTCTTTCTAGGCGATTGTTGTATATTGCGCTATGAAGGGGTGGGTATACAAGTCGCAGTCCTTGGCGATGGAGAGTATGACTAGCAAACCCCGCCCGTGTGAGGTTTTTCTCTCCATAGCTCAAAGCTCGGACAGTATTGTAGAGACCATATGTTACCCATGCAACATGATGCTCCCTCGACCTGCCTTGTTTACTCTAAAGGAAATTTAACACCAGTTCGTTTGGAACAAAGCAGGGTTACTGCGTTTACTGCTGTTATCACTACTGCTGCTCCTGCAGCTGCACCACTGTTACGAGTAATACTAGTACTTATACTAGTGCTGTACCGAATATATGCTTCGTATTCGCTTCGGGGCCGAATAGTTGACCTAATAACTATTCGGTATTCGGCCGAAGAGTTGCGGTCGGGCCGAATACGAGTAGTTTTTACCTTAAACCCGTTTCTTGACTGGTGGCAAATAAACATATCAAGATTTCCCACCTCCGTTCATGCTGTCAAGCGTTATCTATGTGCACCACCTACGAGCGTACCAAGTGAACGTCTGTTTTTTAGTACAGCTGGAAATACCTTCAGTGAGACAAGAAACTGCCTTAATGCTGACCACATGGAACGATTGTTTGAAAGCTAATGCCGCTTTCATGGATTAACTAGGCTGTAAGTGACAATTTACAAGTTTAGTTACTTGTTATAAAACTAAGAATACTTTCATTCCTAGGTATTAGTTACCACAGACTGACTGACTGAATGAAGGATGCAAGACATGAAATGTTTTTAATTGTTTACTATTCTGTACTACATTTTGTGAAGTAAAATGTCAGCGTTCATTTGACATTATGGATGTTTTTTTTTTTTTTTTAAAGATCTGTTTTATACACTAAAGTAGAAGAATGGGCCTCAGTTTGAATAGTAGGAACAGAAGTAATGGTGGTATCAAAGAAAATAATTATTCCTAAATGTGTAATAAAAGTCAATGGTTTTATTTTGGGACAAGTACAGAAATTTAGGTATCTGGGCACATGGATAACATCAGATGGAAGATAAATTACCGAAATAAGAAACAGAATAGGACAGGCAAAAACTGCATTTCATAAAATGAAGAACATTGTATGCAATATATCTTTGTCATTGAAAGTTAGAAAAAAATTCTCGCTTGCTACATACATCCAGTTTTAACATATGGCTGTAAGTCCTGGACAATCGGTAGGCAGGCCAAACAATTTCTTGAGGCCTTGGATACCTTGGATAGTCCCCCTCCCCCCCCCCCCCCCCCCCCCCCCCAAAAAAGCAACCAAGAGGTTTTGATGGCGGCAAGAGCGCGAAGACAACTACTCACAGACATCAGAAGGAGACAGTCGTCATTTTTCGGCCATGTTATAAGATGATTGAAAAGGGAACATGTGGTGACCACTGGAAAGATATGTGGAAGGAGGGATAGACGAAGACACGAGAGAAGATTCTTGACAGTCTTGTTGCATTGCATGGAGGTGTGTCAGCACACGAACTAATTCATGCTGCAGGAGATCGCAGATTTTGGTGAGAAATAATCGACCATGCCAGTCGGCAAAGCACCTGATTACGATGATTCACTATTTGTATTCGTATTCGGCCGAATAGTTGGTCCAGCTATTTGTATTCAGCCGAATAGTGAAAATCACTATTCGATACAGCCCTAACTTATACTAGGGCAGAGCAACTGCTTTACCACCACTTCTGCTACCTCTAATCATATCAGAACACCTTTTGCGACTACTGCTAATTACTACATTAGCAGTGTCCCTACTAATGATATAATTGATGCTCCTATAACCACCGTCTGTCTTTGTATTATTACTACTACCGCTGGTACTACAACTACTAATAATAATGGCATCCGTCAGTCCCGTGGGGAATATCGAGATGTGCCGCTGGCTTTGGGAACAGCATCTGCTGTGACTGTAAAGTCCGATGCGGGAATGGCAACCTTTGCCACACAGGATACACACAAAAGCAGATACTCCCTCGTTGTGAGGCAGTTTTACTCTCCGGTGTCTCCTCTCCACAGTTCGTTGTGTTCGGTTTATTTCAAAATGTGACAGTCCGTCTTTCACTTTCTGTCTCCACAGTAGTCGATCTGCAGCTGAATTTTCCCATGTCTCTGTGCCTATGTTGGTATATATTAGGTCACGTTTGCATACATCTTTATAGCGCAGCTTTGGCCTTCCTGTATGTCTATTCCCAGTTACCAATTCACCATATATGAGATCTTTTGGAATACGACCATCCTCCATGCGGGAGACATGTCCCAGCCAGCGCAGACGTCTTTGCTTCAGTTTACAATACATTGATGGTATTTTTGCTCTTGTGAGCACACATTCGTTGGAGACAAGGTCTCGCCATAATATACCAAGGATGCGTCTCAGACAGCGCATTTGGAAGTTATTCAGTCTTTTTTCCTGTGGAGCATAGAGAGTCCAGGATTCGCAGCCGTACAGTAAAGTGCTCAGGACACAAGACTCATAAACCTTAATTTTTGTATTATCAGTTAGCATTTTGTTTGACTAGAATCTCTTTGTGAGATTTGCAAACATAGCAGAGGCCTTTCCTATAACTTTGTTTAGTTCTGCATCCAGAGAATGATTGCCTGAGATACGTGAGCCTAGGTACTCAAACTCATTTACAGCCAGCAGCTAATGGTCATACACACTAATGTTTGGTGGATTTCCAACATTCAATCCTATCACTTGTGTTTTGTTCAGACTGATGGTAAGCCCAAATTCTTTGGAAGCATTTGCAAAGCGATTCATCAGGATCTGCAGATCATCCTCTGAGTGTGCCACAATGGCTGCATCATCCGCAAACAGAAAATCCCTGAGACATCTCGTGTGCACCTTCGTCCTTGCACGTAGCCTGGACAGATTAAAAAGATTGCCATCTGACCTCGAACGGAGGTATATCCCCCCAGTTGCTGTCCAAAATGCACGCCTCAATAATGGGGTAAAAAAGATGCCAAACAGCGTGGGAGCCAGAACACATCCTTGCTTTACTCCATTTCGAATCTGGAAGGGTCGAGATGATGAAACCTCATATATTATGGTCCCACTCATATTCTCATGAAAGGATTTGATTAGGCTCAGTTGTATAGGTGGGCATGCATATTTTTCAAGGATCCCGAATAGACCATCTCTGCTGACATAGTCAAAGGCCTTAGTGATATCTATGAAAGCAATGAGCAGTGGACTCTGTTGCTCTCTGCACTTCTCTTGTAGCTGCCTGATGGAGAAGATCATATCAACTGTTGATCTCTAGGCCCTAAACCCACACTGTGATTCCGGGTATACTCTGTCCGCTAGAATTTGCAACCTCTTTAGGATAACACGAGCAAAGACTTTTCCCACATAATTCAATAGAGAGATACCGCTATAGTTGTTGCAGTCGCTTCTATCTCCCTTATTTTTAAAGAGAATTATAATGTTGGCATCCCTCATATCTTGTGGCACCGATTTTTCTTGCCAACACTGACAGAGGATTTTGTTTAGCTCTTGGAGCATTTTAGGATCTCGGGTGGGATACCATCCTCTCCTGGGGCCTTCCCTAAAGGAAGCCCATCTACTGCCTCACCGATTTCTTTGGCGAAGGGTTCCGTGTCTAGTTCACCCATGGTTGGCAGACACTCCATTGCATTTAAGGCCTCTTCACATTCAAAGGTGCTTGTAGCATATAGCTCTGAGTAGTGCTCCACCCATCGGTCCAGCTGCTTTGTCCGATCCTTTATGATTTTGCCCGTGGTTGATTTAAGAGGGGCAATCTTTCTTTTTACTGGCCCAATAGCCTTCTTGATGCCAGCATACATTCCCCTTATGTTGCCAGTAGCTGCTGAGGTTTGTATCCTCTCACAAAGTTTGATCCAGTAATCATTAGCGCAGTGCCGTGCAGTTTTCTGGACTCTAGACCGAATGGACCTGAGCACTTGCAGATTTCTGATATTCGGCTGGATTTTATATCCCAATAAAGCCTTGTTCTTCTCCTCTATTATTTGCAACATGTCTTCCTTGTGTTCCTCAAACTAGTCCAGTGATTTAACTTGCCTCTTACCGAACACGGACATGGCAGAATCATATAGGGCGTGTTTTAGATGTTTCCATCTGTCACTAGCTTCCGCGTTTGGTGGGCCGGGCAGAGCTGTGCTCAGGATTTTTATAAATTCTCCTACTTTTCCAGGATTACGACTTTCTCCTGTGTCAATGCGGAGCCGTCCTGGCCTCTTTGCCCGATGTATTCTGCTTGGGATAAACCTCACTTTGCTGCACACAAGGAAGTGATCTGTGTCACAATCTGTACTGTGATAGCTGTGAGTGACCTTAACAAGATGAAGGTGACTGCGTTTAGTGAGGATGATGTCAAGCTGGTGCCAGTGCATAGATCTGGGATGTCTCCAAGAGACCTTGTGCTGGGGCTTCAGATCAAAAAAGGTTTTTGTGATGCAGAGGTTGTGAAGACAGCATAGCTCAAGCAGCCTCTGTCCATTTTCATTTATTTTTCCAACTCCAAAATGTCCCATACAGGATGGCCATGAGCTGTGCTCAGCACCCACTCTTGCATTAAAGTCACCCAAAATTAATAGGGCTTCCCTGTCCGGGACTTCGCTGAGTGTGGAACTGAGTTCCTCGTAAAATTTGTCCTTTGAGTCGGGAGAAGAGGGCAGGGTTGGTGCATAGGCACTTATCAGAGTGACTGGTCCAGCTCTTGTCTGGACCTGAATTTTAAGGATCCTTTCTGATCCTCCTGTAGGTGGTGTGGCAGTTCCAAGCAATCGGTTCCTAATCACAAAGCCTACGCCTTGTTCCATGGACTCCGAAGATGGTTTTCCCTGCCAGAAGAATGTGAAGTTCTTCTCTTTGATGCTACCTAAGGAGGAGAGCCGGGTTTCCTGTAGGGCAACAATGTCTACGTTCAAACGGGACAGTTCATTGTTAATGACTGCAGTTTTCCTTACATAATATAATATAACAACAACTACTACTATTACTACTACCACTAATGCTACTTTTAATACTACCACACCACCACAGATTGTTAGTACTTTTCCATACTGCCAGACAATTTTATGCTATAAGGAAGCATAGGAATTACAGCTTAGCACGACTGGCTCCTGTTGAAAACAGTCTACTATAAGAAGAACAGAAATACAGGACCATTCAAAAATAGGCCACATTATAAACAAGGTCAGAGCTGATAAATTCCCGGCCAGTTGGTTAGAAGGGTGTTTGAGTATGGTAAATGTTGACACGTAAATCCCTAATATAAAAGATAACATGCATTTGTCATATTTACCTGCTTTTAATAAATGGTAAATACATATGTGAGTTAGCGGTTCAAGATGACAGAGCTTAGAAAAAGAGACAAGAGAAGTAATTGTAATAATATGATGTTGAAAGAGCCCTTTGGAAGTGAGTGAACAGTTCGGTGGCACAGATACATCATTACGGTCTGAGAAGAATAGCGCTTCGAGGGGTTACAAGGCGATATATATATATATATATATATATATATATATATATATATATATATATATATATATATATATATATATATATATATATTCAAAATCTCCCCTGTTTGTTTCGGGGTCGCATTTGGAGAAAGTCATAGATGATTATGGGATGGCAAGCAAATGTAGGAGGTGGTTTCTAGAGGTGTCACTAGGTAGCAGCAACATCAAACTTTATGTCTCCAATCGTTAGGTGGCGCTAGGTGTTGCATGCGCATTCGCAGCACAGAAACAAAATGGCGACTGTACTAACCTCAAAGAACAACATTCTGTTGTTGCGGTTTTTTTTTTTTTGGGGGGGGGGGGAGTGGGAAGCAAAGGAAATTCATGAGGAAGTGCTTCCTGTTTATGCTGCCAAATGTTTGTCCCGTTAAGCGGGGCATAGCTAGGTAGATACTTTTTCTCATGGACGCTATACGATTGTTGATGAAGTCCAATCTAATCGTTCTGTTGAAATTGCAACAAACGCAGCAGGTGAAGAAGATGATTACAGGAAACAGGGAAGTAACGGTTAATTCTGTAGCAGCTGCAATAGGGTATTCACATGTTTCAGCAATAAAAATAATGCACGATCGATTGAAATTTAAGAAAGTATGCTCAAGATAGGTAACCAGACAACGCATGACGAACACAATATGAACAGGTTAGGTCTGTCATTGCAGCATCTCTGTCGATTAGCAGCTGAGGAAAAATAAACTAAACAGGATTATAACTGGGGACTAATCATAGTGCGTCACTACCATCCGAAATCAAAGCGGGCTTCAATGCAAACATCCTTCTTCGCTTTGTGTTAAAAAATTAAAGGTTACGCCATCAACAGGAGAGCTTACGTTGTCAGTGTTCTGGGGTTGTCAACGAGTGCTTTTAACCCGTTAAAAAAAATGTTGACAGTGTTAATGCTGAATCATACTGTAACGTTCTGTCGATGATTCCTGATGAAATTTGAAGAAAACGTGCAGGCTTGCTGACTAGAGGAGTACTGCTCCTTCATGACAATGCCAGACCACATACGGCTCGGTTAACTCATGAGAAAATTAACCATCTAGATTGAGAATTCTTAGAACATCCACATTACAGCCTCGACTAAGCCTCTAGGGATTTACACTTTATTGGTCCACTGAATTCCAACTTGGCGAGAGACATTTCGCGAATGACGCAGAACTAAAATAAGAAGTGCAAATGTGGTTTAGAAAACAGAGCATGCAGTTATATGCAAAAGGTATATGAGGACTGATAAAACGATGGGACCTGTGCATCAATTTTGGTGAAAGTAAAGGGGCAGTGTATGTGTAAAAACAACAGGTTTGCAAATTGTTATAGACTATATTCAAGTTTTGTGTGTGTGTGGGTAACAACCATTTGTGACTTACTTAATGACTCCCCCTCTGCATAATATACTGGGACTGAATAACCGCATATAAATCCTTAAACATTTAACTAACAACTATGCATATGGTATATACATTATACTACAAAAAACAAAAAACAAAAACATTTTATTTTCATTCCTATGTTATGCCTAAAAGGACATTACCTCCTTCAGTCCTAAACAACAGGCTATGTGTGACTGGGTAGCCTTCACGTGCACAAGTCAACATGTTATATGTGTAATTTTTGTAAATCGTATGATTTGTAGGGAAGAATGCTATGAACACATTTGTCTCCTGGAAGAGATGTATATTTGGCCGCTCTGGGACTAGTCTACACATTTGTTTAGTACTGCAGTTCGTAACTCCCTTAGGCATTCGCTAGAACTTTGTGAGATTGAAATAGTTAATAGTTTCTTCCTTTCACGAAATAACATTTCAATTGTTATTTAATATTCCTATCATATTTACAACATGATAATTATTTTATTACAATATTCTTAAAGATAAGGAAAGCATAACATTTTTTTTAACTGTTAGCTATTTAAGTTTAAACTGAGTTACTTTCTTGCTCAAATCGCAAAATCAAACTAGTTCTGAATCAACATAAAATTGAATAATTCAAACTTTAAATGTTCCCACCAACATCAGATATAAATCGAAAATATAAAAATAAAAAATAAAATTACAGAATTACAGTATTCAATATACATGCATTTTATATATATATATATATATATATATATATATATATATATATATATATATATATATATATATATATATATATATATATATATATATATATATATAAACAAATGGTGTGTTTATGTTCTCGTTGTCTAGGTAGTGTTCAGGCGTGTGTGGTGGATGTTCTTCTCACACTCTCCACGTTACACAACTGGTACAAGCCGACACCTATGTGAGCTTACGAGACATGAGTTTATTGACGTATTCACACTTACAGAAAAGTCCTGTCGTTGTCCTAGTAAACAGTTCTCGTACACTAATTCACGCAGCCTTCAACGAGCAGTCTTCTTCAAGCATTCACTGACCAAAGTCGGCTCCCATGGATTCACGTTGAGGTTCTGGCCATCACACAGACTGGCATGGTCGATCTCGGCTTCACACTTCGTCGTCAGGATCTCCTTTCTCCACAAGCACTCTTACGTTGACATCCTCACTTTCAGTCGCACGCCCTCTCACTCCAACAGGTCGACACAAACTAAACTTGACCAGAGTCAAGTCTGACTTATACCACGGGTTAGTTTCACGTGACAACACGTGGTGGTCCTTTACTTTTCACGTGGCGACCTTTGGTCGAATTCTCGTGGTATCTGTGATAACTAGCGGTCCTCATCTATCTCAAGATTCTCGTTTAATCCGAGTATCTGGACTATCTCGGTGTTTTAGGTCAGCTTTGGGCCTTCCCCCACCCATCCTAATCTGGGTGAAAATATCCCCCATTGCATTCTCCCTCCCCCGTATTAAAAAAGAATTCTTTTTTTTTTTTTCATTATCGTTAATGGATAGGAGTATATTTTATGTAATGGTTGGGTATTTTCACTTGTATCAGAGGTAAAAAATTTATTCCATCCCTTTTGGGTAATTCATGTTTTTCCTTTGGAACTTTTGTCAGTTGTCATGCCCAGTGAGTATTATGTGGCTTAATGGAATCAACACCCCAGGCAATAATCTCTCAATTGCGGAAGACCATAAAGGCTCTACGCGTTTCCCACCTCATCCCACAGTCTGTCAAACGACAGAAAATCACCCCAGGCACTACTATTTCAAGTGCGGAAATCCAAAACGGCTATGAAACAATAATGTAAACCCGTAAAGTCCCACCCTTGCCACTACACTCACTGAACATCCACTGATGTTTTTTCCATTCGATATTCATTTATTTCCCCTTATAGGTGCTAAGGATTTTATATCCCCTACCTATAGTGATTTCCCACCAGTCTTTATTACATTTCCAATGCTTATCTCCCTTTACGTTTTCAAAAATATTACAATGTATTTCCTGGTATATTAATCACTTAAATTCCCTGTATAAATTTTCAATTGTTTAGTGACATTACATGTTCAAAACATTAAATAGCATATTTCATCGTCATAAATTTGCATATTCAATTCTAAAATATTGTTTACATTTTGTAGCTAATAAATTTTCATATTCAATTCTAAACTATTTCATCACGTCACCTATGTCACAATGACATGATATACACAATTTATACATAATACATATACATGTATATAAATCATATGTGTCGATCAACAATTACAAAGCAAATATTCAGACATACATACTAAAGTAGTTTTATCATTATATAAACTGGATATTACATCAGGCAGGTGATTGTGGATGCCTTTGATGTGTTGAATTTTAAATTTAAACTGTGCAACCAATAGAGCCCATCTGTACACTCTAGAGTTGTTTGTTGACTCCATGGTCATCAATTTAGTAAGACCTAAATTGTTAGTTAAGATTGTGAATTCTTTACCCAACAAATACTTTTGAAATTTGTTTAGACTCAGAACTAATGCTAATGCTTCTTTCTCAAATGTGCTGTACTTCTGCCGTGTGGATGTTAATTTTTGTGACCAATATAAAACTGGAAGAAGAGTGTCTGTTTCTTTCTGTGCTAACATTGCGGCTATGGTGTGTCCACTAGCATCTGTCTGTAGGAAAACATGTTTACTTGGATCTGGCTGTCTCAGGATTGGTGGTGTTGTAAACAAATGTTTGATTTTTTTCTAAAATTTTGTCATGAGCTTCATTCCAATCTTGTTTCCTAAATTGTTCTGTTTTCAACAGTTCAGACAATGGTGCAGTTAAAGCTGCTAAATTAGAAATAAATTTGCCATAATAATTTATTAATCCCAACAATGATTGTAATTGCTTTTTAGTCTTAGGTTTTTCAATATTTAGAATTTTAGATACAATGTTATGATCAGTTTGGATTTTTCCTTCACAATCAATATGACCTAAAAAGTGTATTTTCATTTTTTTTTAAAAACTCAGACTACAAAGGGTTCACCGTCAGGTTTTCCTCCTAAATTTTCACAAACACTTTTTCCAACGTTGCCAGATGTTCAGGTATTTCTTTCGTGTGGATGCAGATGTCATCCATGTAGGCGATCACGTGTTCTATATCCCCCACTTGCTTTCGAATCATTTTGGTGAAGATTTTCGGGGCATTTAATAAACCAAAAGGAACCCTCAACCACTGTTTTAACCCCAAAGGTGTTTGGAAACTGGAGTACTTACTGGCATTTGGAGTCATGGGGATTTGCAAATATCCTTTACACAAATCTAGTTTTGTAAAATATTTTGAATCATATAACTGTTGAATGGTATCGTCAGTTTATGGTATAGGTTCTGCTTCAAGATAGGTGACCTCGTTCAACTTCCTATAATCGACACACAGTTGCAAGTTACCATCTTTATTTTTGACCATCACCATGGGCGAACTATATTCAGAGTTTGAATCAGTGATTATACCATCTTCTTGGAGTTGTTTTAACTCTTCAACCACTTTATCCATATAATGGATTGGTATGGTATAGTTTCTTTATTTCACAGGAACAGCTGATTTCAACTGGATGTCGTACTCTATTAAGTTCGTTTTCCCAGGTTTACTCCCAAAAATCTTTTTGTAAGCAAAAATAAATTTTAAAATACTATTCTTATCTTTCTGTGAAAGGCTTTCATTTATTTTGACTGACTTCCAGTTGATCCCATCTGATATGGACGGTGTTGGAATTTCTTCCTCCACTGCATCTGTTGCTGTTTCATTAATCACATTACATGAATTTGCATTCGCAATCTCAGATCTTCTAAAAATGCTTCTTTAGCATATTAATATGGAAAATTTTCAGATTTTTTTGTACAGTATTTCGTAATCTACATTAGACACTTTTCTAACTACCTTACATGGCCCTTGCCATTCGACACACAGTTTGTCGGATTTTTTGGGTAATAGCACCAGAACATCATCGTTCGGTTCTAGCTCAATGAGCTTGCTCACTCTGTTGGCATAATATCTCTGTTGTACGGTTGCCTGGGCACTGGCCTTAGTCGCCTCTTCGCATGCAGTCATAATTTTATGCCTTAAATTCACAACAGCTTGGTAATCATGAATTTTGGGATCTTCTTCATCTTTTCCAGTAATTAAGCTTTTGTATACTTCTAGAGGGTCTCTAGGGTTGGCTCAATACACGAGCTGGAATGGTGACACACCGGTTGAACTGTGTGGTATTTCCCTGTAGGCAAATAACACCGCAGGTAAAAGACTGTCCCAGTTTATGGGGTTGTTATATGTTATCCTTGATAACATAGTCTTTACCGATTTGTTTAAATTTTCCACTAACCCATTTGCTTGGGCGTGGTATGGAGTGGTGAACTGTTGCTTAATACCTAATAGATTTGTCACTGCTCTTGTTATCACTGCAGTAAACTGGGTACCTCGATATGATATTATGACCTCAGGAAACCCCAACCTTGAAAAAATTAATATTAATGCCTCATGTATGTGCTCTGCAGTAATATACTTAAGAGGGACTGCTCCCGGCCATTTTGTAGCCACCTCTATTAAAGTGAGTATAAACCTATTACCTTTTGCAGACGTGACAGGTAGCGGACCTATTATGTCTATGGCTACCTGTTCAAACGGTCTGTGTGCGGTGAGCCCTGGCTGAACGGGAGCTGTAGGATTTACCCCTTTCTTGGTCGTTCTAGCACATATATCGCAGGACTTCACATACCGTTTGACTGTGCTGGTGACCCCTGGCCAAAAAAAATGTTGATAACACTCTGCACGTAGTTTTTGCTATACCTAAATGACCAGCAAATACAGAGTCATGTGCTAATGACAATGCTTGGTCTCTGAATTTCTCTGACAGGACAATTTGTTTCGTTATAATTGGACCTTTCTTGTACAAACGAATTAAAATATTTTTATTCAATACAAATTTCCATGATGCACTCTTTACTGTTTTGGCATGTACATTCACCAAAGTAAAACATTTTGTAGCGTCATGTCCCTTTTCTGATCTTCACAAAATTTCATTTTAGTAGTTAACTGCTCCAAATTTGTAATAATATTTTCCTCCAACAACTCACTCTCTTTTTCTCTATCCTTTCGTTCATCTTGAGTCATACTCCTGGTGACTGCTGCTGCCTCATGTATACATTCTACTTTCTCACTGTTTCTAATGTTTTGGACACTTCCAGTCTCTATACTGTCATTCATGCCACTACTCTCTTTCCAACCTCCATCATTCATTACTTCCACAGTGGATGCGGGGTTTGGAGTCACATCATTCACTGTTTTGCTTTCATTCCCATGATTTTCTTTCATTACATTCACCGAGGATGTGGGGTTTGAAGACACCCCATTCATTCTTTTATTGTGTCTGCTGACTGGAATGTTTTCTGCCTCCCATTTCATGATGTCATCCTCTGATACCTTTTCTAGGTCTTCTCTGTTACCTATAATCAAATCAGCACATGGTGATGGTAACATGGCACAATAAATGCTCTTCCTAAGATATGGTGTTGAAATAAAGACACAGGCTACTTTATATTTTTCTATGTTTCCCCCAAATGTTCTACAGGTTATAAACTTTTGTGTTACCTCCTCAGGTCTTACTAATGCCTGGCGAATTCCTGATATCGTGGCGCCAGTATCACGGACTGATACGGTTCGTCCATGTACCATACCTTTGTGTAGTGTTAAACTACCTTGGCCATGTGCTATGTTAGCATTGTAAACTGGTACTTGGTGACCGCATGGTAGACTACCCTCAGTTTGAAATTCTGTACAGACAAGACAATTATCATTAATGCAACAAATCTCAACAGCATTACCCTCATATGTATCAGAACCCGAGTCTTCATCAGACAACCCATATGCCACGTTTGCCTCTTTGATGTGTCGTTTAAAGGCACATTGATTACGAACATGGCCGTAACATAAACAAGAAAAACATTTCAACACCCTATTGTAGTCCTTAAGCTTGTTCTTCCTCTTGGCAATGAGCTCCTGAACCCTCATTTCGTATACTGGATTCTTATCGCAAATAGCATCTGAACCATGCTGTCGATTACAGTGGCTACAGTTGATCATGGTAGCTTTATTCCTGTTGTACCTCTTGTCTTTCATTGGGTATCTGCCTTGCAAAGGTTTCTGATATGCAGCAGCTCCTGATTAGATGACATCATTTACTGTTGAGCTGAAAATGTCTGGATGTGCATTATAATAATTATCACCAAATTGCTCCATATGCTTAACATTTGCTGGGTTGACTACTTTTATATACGTGGATATCTGCTCTGGCAGTTATTCAAGAATTTTGTTTCTAATCAGTAGGTCAACTAGCAGATTGTAGTTGTTATTTACGTTCGCTGCGTCTACCCATTTCCGAAATGTGTTTTGCACCTCTGACAAGTAGTCCACAAATGTTTGACCACTTCTTGGCTTCAGTCCAACATAATGCTTCCTGTAACCCATCTCGTGAAGGTTATAGTGCTTCATGATACGTTCCTTGAGATACTCAAAGTCCCTTCTATTCTGCTCAGGAATTGAATCCAAAACCTTAAGTGGTTCAAAGGCTAAGTGTTTTTGGAAAATCTGTGCATAGTCTTCCTTTGGAACGTTATTCACGCGCATTTGAAGTTCAAAGTTCGATAACCAAGCAGCTATATCGTCATGTTCGCAGTAGTTGCGCACTATGCCAGAGTACTTCTGAACACTGTTTTCCTCTGCTCTTAATCTTTCTTTCTCTATGGCTGCTTCCCTTCTGGATTCATTCTCCAACTCTTTGGTCTTCATTTGTGTTCCAGTCTTCTCTTTATCTGACTGCATTTGTGCTGCCAGCCTCTCTTGCTCTAGCTGTAACCTCTTCTCTTCCACCTCTTTTTGTTGAGCTAATTCCTTAAGTCTCAGTACTTCTTCCTTCTCTTTGGTTTCTTCCTGCAGAAGTAGCTCCTTCTCTCGAAGTACTAGTTCACGGTCTCTTGTCTCTTTCTGCAGTAATAACTCTTTCTCTCTAACTATTCCCTCTTGTTCTTTGACACGGAGCTCGTGTTCTCTCGAAAGTCTCCTTTCATTTCATTCTTCTTCTGCTTTTATCTTCTCCTTCTGTATTTCTTGTTCTGCTTTTATCTTCTCCTTCTCTTTCTCTGCTGCTCTCTATTCTGCCTTCATTTCTTTATACTTTTGGTCCACAAATTACCTTAGCTCCTCGCCCTGTAAGCCTAACTCCTTCCTAATCGCAACCAATTCTGCCATTCCCGACATTTTTGAATAGGATGATCAAGATTCCCAGCTACTCTTTTTGTTCTACAATTATTTCTGTCACACGCAACAATAACAACACAATAACAATTGAATTTTAAATATTCAACTGAACAAATAATAAACTAAGTCGTTAACTACTGACTTAGGATTAACTAGTGTTATTCTAAATTAACTAAGTATCTAATATTAGTTAACAAAACCTAATTATCTAATTTTATTTACAACCTAAGTGACTACCCTCCTTTTTTAATCTCTTGCACTACCCTTGTTTATATGTTGCTGTAACTGTAGATTGGAAACCGCTGTCACTATAAGATATGCACACTAGGACTACTGTAATGATAGCTCAATCAATAAACAACCCTAGAAATATTCAAGAAAATATTTCACAAAAATAGATAAACAATAATTAAATTTCCCTAATTAATTATAAACAATGTAGTCCTAATATTAATAATATTAATAAAGTAATAAATCTCTATTTATTTCACCTATAAAAATATTTTAAAATGTGCTAAATAACTTTTAATTAAATAATTACCTATGAATTAATTACATACTAGTACTAAATAATAATTAATTAAATAATTACTTATGAAATAATTTAGTAAATGTACTTAATAATTTTTAATCAATTACCTATAAATTAAATAAATAAATATAGTAAATAATTATAAGACCCTCTCTACTAAAAGATTTTTCAAAAATATATCTATGCTGAAGGCAAATGACACTGGTCCTATATCAACCGTAAAAAATTATGATATCAATAATCATACACAATTTGTCAACAAATTTCAGAAATAAATAATGATGATGATGATAACTCGAATATAAATGGTATATTTACCACCCAAAAATTACAGAAGTAAATAAATAATGATTCAATAATTTTAT
This sequence comes from Candidula unifasciata, assembly GCA_905116865.2. Classification (NCBI taxonomy): domain Eukaryota; kingdom Metazoa; phylum Mollusca; class Gastropoda; order Stylommatophora; family Geomitridae; genus Candidula; species Candidula unifasciata. The sequence goes on along the minus strand of CAJHNH020000323.1, from coordinate 167,366 downwards.
GGCTGATGGCTGATGATTATGCCATAACTTCAGCTGGGTATATAAATTGCCAAAAAATTCAACCAGAAAAAAATAAAAAATGAAAAATTATATCGTCCACAATAATATAATCACAACCTAATTAATTTTGCTATAAAGTATAAATAATTCAGAAATCAATATCAAAAACGATTATATAGTGTAAAATAATATAATCACAACGTTATAGTTATTACCAAATAAATAAAATATCTGAAAAATCAATATCCCGATAATAAATTTTTGCAATATAATCAATTAACTTCATTAAAGCACGCACAAAATAACTTTCGCTATAAATAAATTAAAATAATAAATAATTCTACTTCTATTGATGTCGGTCCTAAAGTGTAGATCCGAAACGGTGTATCAATAAAGCTAATGTGTACACACAATTGCGCAACGGTCACTTGAAACACTGTATTAATCTTGCTAAAGACTGAACACACTTGAAAATTCGTTACTTGACGAATGCACTATAAAGTATTATATCGGTTCAAGTTACCTTTTTCCGGCACGGCACACGATAATAGTTATATTTCTTGCTGATTATTATCACAAAATCCTAAGAATTCCAAATGCTTCCGATATGTCCTGAATATATAACCTAAACACAGTTCTCTTGAATTAAATCATGTTATACAGCCATTTGTTCTCTTTCTCGTAGGCTTCTTGATGATTTTGAAGAACGACGCAAAGTGCCACGTAACCCTGGGCAGTCTACGTGTCCTTTAACCTTTCACCCACGTGATGTCATAACCCAGCATCAGGCGTGTTACGGGTTAAATTTTTGTCGCAACTGTTCGGTGATTCCAGCAACTATGCGTTTCACCAGATATCGCCTCTTACATGGCCGCCTGTCACGATTTTTTCCGTTTACACTTTCAATGGAATCTCATCTGCATGTACGTGATAGTTTCCGGGATCACTTTTCCGTTGCTCCGTTGTCTAAACTCTCAAAACATTCGGCTTTAACTGTGCAACTGATGTTCTCACTCGGTGATTTCAAAAGCTGTGCTTTCTCAGGCAGACTTCGTCTCTTACATATCAGTCGTTTAGCAGGAGTATTTTCTGCCTCGGACTTCTAACGGCCTTCAGCGTCTGCGTGGCAAGTAACAGCTCATGACATCATCTCGCCGTTGCTGTTCTGTTTTTGCCCGTTTATCTCCGTTTTCGAGCCTCCAATTGTAACAAATGGTGTGTTTATGTTCTCGTTGTCTAGGTAGTGTTTATGCGTTTGTGGCGGATGTTCTTCTCACACGCTCCTACGTTACACATCTGGTTCAAGCCGAAACCTATGTGAGCTTACGAGACATGAGTTTATTGACGTATTCACACTTACAGAAAAGTCCTGTCGTTGTCCTAGTAAACAGCTCTCGTACACAAATTCACACAGCCTTCAACGAGCAGTCTTCTTCAAGCCTTCACTGACCAAAGTCGGCTCCCATGGATTCACGTTGAGGTTCTGGCCATCACACAGACTGGCATGGTCGATCTCGGCTTCACACTTCGTCGTCAGGATCTCCTTTCTCCACAAGCACTGTTACGTTGACATCCTCACTTTCAGTCGCACGTCCTCTCACTCCAACAGGTCGACACAAACTAAACTTGACCAGAGTCAAGTCTGACATATACCACGGGTTAATTTTACGTGACAACACGTGGTGGTCCTTTACTTTTCACGTGGTCGAATTCTCGTGGTACCCGTGATAACTAGCGGTCCTCACCTATCTCAAGATTCTCGTTTAATCCGAGTATCTAGACTATCTCGGTGTTTTAGGTCAGCTTTGGGCCTTTCCCCAACAATCCTAATCTAGGTGAAAATATCCCCCATTGCAATATATATATAGATGATGTAAGCTAAAATCTCGGCTACTACTGAACCGATTGCTTTCAAATTTGCACACAACGTTGCCTTTGACTCTAAGCGTCATTTTCTGTCATAAAATCGCACAAACCACAAACGACGTAGCTCCAGCAACGGCCAAATCATTATTTGTTTCGTTGCCGGTCCGGATTTGTTTTTATGTGATCGGCCATATTTGACCGCTGAGCTCTTATTGACCTTTGCATTATTATATAATTTCATTTCCACTATTTGCTTGAGTGTTTGGTAGCCTAGTTGTTATTTATTCTGCCTATCATGCAGGTTACCCGCGTTCGATTCCCCGCTAGGTGATATAATTTTTTTTAAACCCTTAACTGGGCGGCTGGCACGTTGTATTGTGGTTTATGGCTAGGCTGTGATATCTACGCCTTTTTCGGTTTTGGGGTTTACAACTAGCCTGCGACAGCGGCGACGTGATGCTCAATGGTCATGCCACGGGTAATCTTCGTTCGCCCCTAAAAGGGCCGTTGACACGTTGTGTTGTGGTTTACAGCTAGGCTGCGATATTTGACCTAAACTCTTCAGTCGTCGGTAGTAAAGTTGTAAGTATGTCATCCTTCACTCGGTGACCAGTGTTCGATTTCCTGCTGGGTGATAATTGTTTTTTCCCCCAAAAGGGTGGTTGTCATGTTGTGTTGTTGTTTACAGCTAGGCTGCGATATCTGCACCTTTCGTCCAAAGACATCAGATTTCAGTTAAGTCCTAATTAGCCTCCCCGCGACGCTTCTCGATCAAAAACTATTCGGCGATGACAGAAAATTTTAATTAAGACGGCTTATAGTCCAGTTTAGTTTGGGTGGACACGGATGCCAAGGTCAGTTAAAAATCGTTCATTCGGAGAGGGAGAAATGATTGTTGCGGGCTATTATTCTCCCCTATTCGTGAGTATAGTGTACTTTTTACTGTGGGTTCCATCACTGGTTACGTGATGAAGTTTTTTTTTCCCTATGTCCGGGGCAAAATCAAACTAAATAGTCCGTGGCGACAGCATGCGGCGCTAGCTCCTCTTTTCTACACGGACCTACACAGACTGTAGTACAGTTTTTGTTGTTGTTGTTGTGATGGTGGTGGTGGTTGTGGTTGCAGTATTACTGGTTCTGGATGGGTGATGTGGTAGCAGTTACACTTGCTACATTTACTTCTCTGTACAAGTGAATGCTACCTATTTAAGTCTGGGTAGACACGGATGCAAAGCTAAATTTAGTTACAATATTTCGTTACACGGTGACTTCCCCATCCTTCGGATAAGATGATATGATTGGAGTGGGGGATGTTTATGCCAGACACAGTTAGCTGAGAGAGCTTAGAATATTATTTTAAAGTTCTAATTTCTTAACTATTTCTTTTTCAATAATTTCGCCAGGTGATGATTTTTCAATATTTCGGAGAGGGAGATATGATTGGGGGGGGGGGGGGGGGAGGGGGGTTATGCCGGACACAGTTAGCTGAGAGAGCTTTAAATATTATTTTAAAGTTCTCATTTCTCAACTATTTATATTTTAATAACTTCGCCATGGATAATTTTTCAGTCGATCGGAGAGGGAGATGGGAGTGGGAGGGGGGGGGGGTTATGCTAGACACCATTAGCTCAGAGAGCTCAACATATTATTTTAATGCTCTAATTACCTAACTATTTCTGTTTTAATAATTTCGCCAGGTGATGATTTTTCAATCCTACGGAGATGGATATCTGATTGTAGAAGGGGGGGGGGGGGTCACCAATTTGGGCCACAGCAATGCGTGGCCGGGTACAGCTAGTAAATATATATATATATATATATATATATATATATATATATATATATATATATATATATATATATATATATATATATATATATATATATATATATATATATAAACAGGAAACACTTCCTCATGAATTTGCTTTCCAGTTCCCCCCTCCCCACCCCCAAAAAACCCGCAATAACAGAAGATTGTTCTTTGAGGTAAGTGCAGTCGCCATTTTGTTTCTGTGCTGTGAATGCGCATGCAACACCTAGCGCCACCTAACGATTGGAGACATAAAGTTTGATTTTGCTGTCACCTAGTGACACCTTTAAAAACCACCTCCTACATTTGCTTGCCATCCCATAATTATTTATGTCTTCCCCCTAATGCGACCCCGAAACAAAAAGGGGAGATTTTGAGTTTCAATTAGTCTAATAGGCCATAAAAAGTGCAGATAATTTAGAAATTATAATTGCATCATCATCTTTTTTTCAGAAAATAAAAATATCCTATGCAATAAATTACTGTCATTTAATGTCAGAAAGAGGGTGCTAAAATGTTACTTAGAACCTGTTTTGCTGTATGGCAGCGAATCTTGGAATGTCAGTGAAGAAATTAGGAAGATTTTGGAAGCTACAGCGATGGGGTTTCTGGGACCAATGTTACAAATACATTGTACGGCCAGAGTAACAGTCCGTGGTGACAGCACTAGTCGTGCGGCCATAAATCCTCAGACTGAAAGACACCTATGCATGCACATCAAATGTATTATAATAAAGGCATTAACTGGCACTTTGTTGACACCCTAGTGGAACGACTCCGCAATTTAGTAAGATATGGTGTATCCAATTTTCTCGGGCGTCTTGAGCGAACCTTCTTGACCAACCACATCAAATACCTTGGTGAGATCGACAAAATCAATATACAGCGATGAATTTTGTTCACGGCATTTTTCCTAAAACTGTCGTAATGGCGATGTAATATCAGCGTGAGACAGGTTTCCATGAAAGCCACATTCTGTCTCTGGGTAAACCTTGTATCTCAAATCTTCGTAGAACGCCACCACAAATAGCATTTCTACTAATACTATTACGTCCACTACTCCTACTGCTCTTACTATTACTACTACTACTACTACTACTACTACTACTACTACTACTACTACTACTACTACTACTACTACTACTACTACTACTACTACTACTACTACTACTACTACTACTACTACTACTTATTTTACTACTACTACTACTACTACTACTACTACTACTACTACTACTACTACTACTACTACAACTACTAATTCTACTGCTACTACTACTACTTATTCTACTACTACTACTACAACAACTAATACTACTACTACTACTACTACTACTACTACTACTACTACTACTACTACTACTACTACTTATTCTACTACTACTACTACTACTACTACTACTACTACTACTACTACTACTACTTCTACTGCTACTATTACTACTACTACTTTTACTACTACTGCTACTACTACTACTACTACTACTACTACTACTACTACTACTACTACTACTACTACTACTACTACTACATCTACTACTACTACTGCTGCTGCTGCTGCTGCTGCTGCTGCTGCTGCTGCTACTACTACTACTACTACTTCTTTTTCTTCTTTCTTCTTCTTCTTCTTCTTCTCTTTCTTTTTCTTCTTCTTCTTCTTCTTCTTCTTCTTCTTCTTCTTCTTCTTCTTCTTCTTCTTCTTCTTCTTCTTCTTCTTCTTCTTCTTCTTCTTCTTCTTCTTCTTCTTCATCTTCTTCTTCTTCTTCTTCTACTTTTTCTTTTTTTCTTTATCTTTTTCTTCTTCTAGTAGTGCAGCTGCTGGTACTACTGCTGCTTTCGCTACCACTATTAAATATACTCCTAGTTCTGTTAATAAAATTTATATTGGCACTACTATTACCTCTTCCCCTACTCATTCTAATATCATTACAACTATTTCTTTTTTTTTTTAAATCTATCACTAATAACGCGGCATACAACTATTTCCCTACTGGCAGAAGTTGAATGAGCTGTTATATTAGCAGAACTGTTATACTACTTGTTACATTAGTAGTACTACTGCTAGCTGTAGCTTTAGTAGTGGAAGTAGTAGTAGCAATTGTGGCAGTACTAAAATGACGGCACCATAAGAATATCGTCATAATTGCTACTGCTACGACTACTCCAACTACTACAACTACCACTAGCAGTAGAAGTACTAATTTAACTAATATACTGATGCTATTAAAACAAGACTGCTACTACTACTAATATTATTAGTATTACAACTGCTGCTGATGATGATACTACTAATACTACTACTAACGCTACCACTAACACTGTCACTATCGCATATGCTAGCTCTAGAAAAACGGCTACAAGTTCTGCCAGTACTATCATTACTATTATTAATTTAAGTGTCTCTAATAATATTACTCTTACTGCTACTATTACTGCTAATTTTCTTTCTTGCTACTACAACTACTGCGACTACTAGTGCTGCTGCTACTATTTACTATTACTAACTACTACGGCTGCTGCCACTACTGCTGCTGCTGCTGCTGCTGCTACTACTGCTACTCTCTTTTTTACTATTACTTCATTTACAACACTTTCATTTCTACTGTTTTTACCCTTACTATTAGTATTATTAATACTACTGGTTCTTCATCTTTTGCTCTGTTAATATTACCCCTAGAAATCGTCAGCAACATTATACTAATACAAATTCTAGCACCCTTTTTTAGGTTATCATTGCACTATGTTATAAAAAGGTATAAGTTGTGTGATATTATTTCCATTATAGGTATTGACAAGTAAAATAGCATCTATCACTCATAAATGTATAGTATTACAACATAATATTGTAAAGCGTTACACCTTTCCCTGCAGTAACAGGCTATTCGTCTAGACAGTTAAAATATGTTGCCGAAAAAATGTCTGATATAACTAATCCTGTTTTGACTTAGCCAAATAATTACATAGTATCTGACGTAGAAAGTAACTCTGATATGCCGACACACATGTTTTCCATTTGACTAGTATTATGTTAACCATTTGTGTGTATGCTGTGAACGTCGAATTAAAGGCTTGTTGTGTGGAAAACTTCCGTTATCTTTGCAGCTCTTTGAGAGAGCTAAATGGATTCCAGAAAATCAGGAAGTCGGGAAAATACTTTTCTGTTGAATGTCACTCGACGCAGAAAACTTGATAACAACATAACCAGAATATTCATGCACTGGAACACACATATCTAGATGAATAAAAGCCGTGCAAAAATAAACTAGAGACTAAAATAAGATAGATGGAGACGACAGGGGTTGCTCTGCAGGTCATAGCCCAGGATATGACGTGGAGTTAGTTGGTGCGGGTCTCAGAACCAATAGGAAATAAACAACAGCAGCAGCAGCAGAAGAAGAAGAAGAAGAAGAAGAAGAAGAAGAAGAAGAAGAAGAAGAAGAAGAAGAAGAAGAAGAAGAAGAAGAAGAAGAAGAAGAAGAAGAAGAAGAAGAAGAAGAAGAAGAAGAAGAAGAAGAAGAAGACGAAGAAGAAGAAGAAGAAGAAGAAGAAGAAGAAGAAGAAGACGAAGAAGAAGAAGAAGAAGAAGAAGAAGAAGAAGAAGAAGAAGAAGAAGAAGAAGAAGAAGAAGAAGAAGAAGAAGAAGAAGAAGAAGAAGAAGAAGAAGAAGAAGAAGAAGAAGAAGAAGAAGAAGAAGAAGAAGAAGAAGAAGAAGAAGAAGAAGAGAAGAAGAAGAAGAAGAAGAAGAAGAAGAAGAAGAAGAAGAAGAAGAAGAAAGAAGAAGAAGAAGAAGAAGAAGAAGAAGAAGAAGAAGAAGAAGAAGAAGAAGAAGAAGAAGAAGAAGAAGAAGAAGAAGAAGAAGAAGAAGAAGAAGAAGAAGAAGAAGAAGAAGAAGAAGAAGAAGAAGAAGAAGAAGAAGAAGAAGAAGAAGAAGAAGAAGAAGAAGAAGAAGAAGAAGAAGAAGAAGAAGAAGAAGAAGAAGAAGAAGAAGAAGAAGAAGAAGGAGGAGAAGGAGAAGAAGAAGAAGAAGAAGAAGAAGAAGAAGAAGAAGAAGAAGAAGAAGAAGAAGAAGAAGAAGAAGAAGAAGAAGAAGAAGAAGAAGAAGAAGAAGAAGAATTACTATGTTGTAGCAACAGCTACAACAATTTCCATTTCTTCGTCTTCAAAACTCTTTGCATTTAAAACATTCTTCAAAAGGTAATGCAAATATACTATTTCCAAGCCATTGGAAGACCCCATAAAACCCTCATATCTATTACATCGTCCATTTCAGACTGCAAATCTGCTTTAGAAAATATGCCTTTACTGTCTGTATGCTTTTACCGGGCCATTCATTTATTGGAAAATCAATAGAACTCACATTAATCTAGGCAATTTTGAAAAGAGTACACTAAACAGAGATTAATTAGGTGCTCGGTTTTGTTCAGGCCAAAAAAACTCACCATTGGGATTTTATTTATAATCTGAACGTGCTAATAAATGAACATTTTCTTGGTTATTCGATTTAAATATATTGCCGCCTTACTCTGGAGTTGAAAATGTTTCTAAGTAGTTAATAGCATGAGATTGAAACACAAATTATGTACAGTGTGTGCCAGCAGGACTTTCAACTCTAGCGTAAGAAGCCAAATCAAACAGTATTTTTGAATCAACAGAATTTCCGGTAGACCAAATTATACGTAATGGAATGATAAGTTATCATAACCATATGCAATTAACATGTTCAAAGTGCAGTCATTTTCGTGTAATAGTTACACTGAAGCCATTGTCGCACTGAAAGAAATGTCATTATTGAAACTTCTTTAACAATCGTCACACTGAAAGAAATGTCATAATTGAAACTTCTTTAGACAGGATATTTTTAGTTCATGAATTTTTCGATTTTATTAACCTAGACTGACTGACTGGCAGGTTTTCCTACATGCAGATTAGACACCTATGCGAAGCAGAAACTAGCAATACTGATGCCAAAGGGGGAAACGCCCATCCCAGGTGCCTTGTTAAAACAACATGTAATGGTTTTTTTCACACAAGTTGTGTTACACCTGAAAATATTTTGCAGTCTTCAGGCTAGAAAAAGCCACTGCTTCGTTTGAGATTGTCACCGAAATAATAAGAAAGTATCTGGTGGTACTGGACACATGAGCCCATTTACAACCAACGTCTCTGTGGCCACACAGGTAAAAGTGGCCACGGTTCTGGTCAGCTCTGACATTTACCTCAGCGACCTGGACCGGGAAATCGTCACAGTGGCCGTTAATTTAGTTATCCAGCCTCTTATCTCTGTCTTTGGAATAATAACAAATCTGATTAATATTACAGTGTTCGTCAAATGTGGATTTACCGATTCTGTGAACATAGCTCTGCTTGGACTATCCCTGTCTGATATGTCCCTTCTTCTTGTCATACTATGGCTTAGCATCTGTAATTTTCCGCCATTCCGGCAAGCAGATCTCTCCTTTGAGCCATTGGATATTGCCTACGTCACAGGAGGGCTTCCGCTAACCTACTTCGGCAGAACGACCAGTTGGATAACAGCATTTATTACTCTGGAGAGATTCCTGTGTGTGGCTTTCCCTTTAAAAGTAAGCTCTTTTTCATCTTAAAATAATAGGTTATTTAATAATATCTTACCATAGATGGCGTCAAATGACAGTGCACCATTTTAGAGGGTCGTGAGATTAGGTTTTCCCGCTTTCTGACGCTTTTAACGACCCCAAAACATCTAGAACTGGCTCTAACCCCTAACCCACCTACGTCCCACGAGAGTGCAGGCTAGGTCCCACGACTGCATGCAAACTATATCCCACGACTGCATGCAGCCTATCTACGGCACCCTGAAATATTAGACAGTCCCGTGGCCTGTAGATTTCCTCTGTTTGGGGTAGGCTATCAATAATTTACCTAATAAAAGTTACAACAACAAAATATCTTCTACATGCATTTAAATTTTCTTATTATTTTTGTTTGCTGGCTGTAGACTCAGGCAAACAATTTTAGTTGTTTATCCACGTCTGACTAAGTCTTGCTCCAGACTTTGAATTGTGCGTGCCCACCCGTACTGCAGATCTGGCTTATTTGTATGCAAACAGTTGGTTTCTCAGGCTAATGTTCTTAGGCTTGAAGTCGTTTCATACGACATGCCTGTTAAGAATCAGTGGCTCTATCTCCCCCTCTCCCGACTAAAATGAGACCACGCCTAGACCAAAATGAGACCACGCCGCCCATCCCCCTCCCCCGAAAGCTCGCCCCACAGAACTCCCACTGAGATAGCTTTCTTCAATTAGCAACCAAGAATGTTTGTTGTCTGACCAATGAGTCTGGAATCACAAGGAGTCACTGATACAACGAGACTAAAATGTCACAGCAGACTGGGTAACAGGGTGTTCCAAACACAGCGATAGGACAAATAAAATATTATATCTGATCGCAAAAGAAAGGCTTGGTACAGAACATGCAAAGAATACACAAATAGCACATTATATGGTTTTTTCCCTTGGAGAGAAAGCCTCTAAAATGCCCAGCAATACGGGTTATATACATAGAATACAAACGCGAGGCAGAACGTAGAGCCTATAGTAGACTCAGGAAAAAAAATTGAAATATGGTATCAGAGAACTCTGTAAGGATATCAAGTGTCTAGACAGAGAATCTTGTATCTGCCTCGGCGTCAAAAGCATTAAAAGGAGAAAAACTTTGGTATAATGATTCACCTTGAAAGTACAGAGGAACCTTGGTTCTTGAACTTCATTAGTTCTTTAAAGTTTGCTCGCAATCAGAATTGTTCGAAAACCGAAAGAATTGTCTGTGTATGATTGCCTGTTAATTCATTTCTTCACATACGATTATTTACATTACCTTTTTAACTATACTTAGGTGACAAAATATTTTAGAAAAAATAATGAGAGTGTCTATAACTTTTTTAATGATCACTATTAATAGATATACCGGATATTATCGACAACACATAATATTCCTCTGGCAGTCAATAGAGGTAGATAAGTAAGGTTCTCCTGCTCCTTCTCAAAGTGTTCCAATTGGTCCGGCGTAAGCCAATGCTTGCAAGCACATACAATGGTAATTTCAATGCCTGTGTTGTTGTCCAGAGATTAAAATGTTAATAAGCACAACCGCAGTGTCTTTCTTTGTCCGGAATACAATCTGACAACAGTTCTTCGGGAACCGAGTTCATGGTCTTCTAGGACACCAACAACAGATTGGCGGGATCTGCACCACTGGGTGGTGAACTGATACATGACAAGGCAGATGTGGTCAAGGCCGTTTGGGAATAAGCAATAGAATCAGTAGAGAAAGAAGATTATTATTGCCTGGAGAGAATGAGGCACCTGGGTGTAACCAGAGTGTCTGTCCGGCTCACTACACTCCGGGGGAAAGGCAAGATGGACATATAACCAGATTGTGACCGGTACCATCAGTACTGGAACTCTGCGCTGGCTGATGAAGATGAGGACTGCCATGAGTCCTGTGATGTCAATTTATGACTTAACTCAACTGAACTTAGGACACTAGAACTCACGCTTTGTCAAGGATTTTAAATCAATGGGCTTTCCAGGGAATGTTTTTTTCTTTCTATAATTGTCAATGTTCATTGTGTGTCAAAAACAATGTTTTTATACAGACATTCTGCAGGCTCACAATCACATCAGACATTTTAGTTGTATAAAAGGAGTCACTGATACACTGGGACTCCAAAACATCACAGCATACCAGGCAACAGAACGTTTCCTAGCTCAGATTCCGATCGTGTGTTAACCTGCTACTACAAGCGGCACAAAGCAGACTATGGACAAAAGAAACAGACAAGTATATTTTTTCTCAGGAACTGTTTGCAACAAATGTATGCAATTTACACATAGTGCAGCTCTTTCTGTCCTTACAACATCCCATTTTGTTTTCTCAGTCATCTCCGTTTAATGCAATGACTCACGCCTTAGTTAGTCTTTGCTCTCGAGCCTCGGGTAGCGCATGCAACAGAGGTCATTGCTCTCCTTTTCTTTCGGTTCGTTGCCACCTGTTTTAGGTTTTGTATGTTTGTTAGGCACATGTTGAGCCTTCCATGATGATGGTTCTACGCAGGGTCTTTCCCGTTTTCTTGAACCTTCCGGTGTCCATTTAAGGGCTTAATGGGGGAGTCATGTTTTATCTATTCTAAGTGCATGACCGATTTAAGACTTACACCTTGCTTTCCAGTAAATACTTTCAGCTGCAATACAAAGAAATGCCATTTTCAAATGTTAATATGCATATCGTTATATTATAGAACGCTTGTTCAAGTGTTTTTTGTTTTTACTATTTTTTCTTAATAATACATTGCAGGTGAAAACGTTAAGTACTCCGAGAAAATCTACAATTGTTGTCGTCTGCATCTACCTGCTGATGGCAGTGACATTGGCACCACTATTTCACATCATCTGACTGGGAATGAAATTCTTCCCAGAAAGAAATCTTTCCCGACTTGGTCTAGTCTTTATATCTGACCGATACAGCGTGGCTAAATATGCTTCACCATTCAACAACGTTGTAGTCCAAATTGGTTCATTCCTTTTCGTATCTGCATTTACAATTCTACTTTTCAACAAACTTAAAAGTAGCCATAAATGGCGCAAAAATGTTGCTGATAAAGCGGGTTTACTTTCCCGACGCGATCAGAAAGTGGCCATAATGATTGTTTTAGTGTCCAGTAACTTTATTATTTGTTATGCTGGCATTACTATAGAGTATATATGGCCAATAATTGTTCCAGAGTTTAATTCGGGCCTAGCTGTTAGAAATACATTTTTTGTTGTCACTGCGTTTGCGATCACTACGCAACAGATCAACGCGGCCACAAACCTATTTATATACCTGAAGATGAGTTCCAGGTATAGACGTGTTTTCCACTCGGTGTGTCTGTGTATGGTGGCGAAAGCTGCAAGGTTGGCATAACGTTGTAAATAATGTCCTTGTGAACAAATGATAATAAGCTGAAGGACGTAAAACCATACAAGCGCAGGAGGCATTTGGTTCTGAGCTGTGGCAGCTCATGCATAGGAACTGTGAACCTGCAGCACCCCAATATTCTTGCTTGGTAATTTATAATTTCAATAAAATTAACTTTAGTGGGTCTTGCTTTGGTGGGGGGGGGGGGGGGGGGGGGGGGGGGGGGGGGGGGGGGGGGGGGGGGGGGGGGGGGGGGGGGGGGGGCTTTAAACTGGAACACTACATAACCAGCAACACCAGTGTCAGTAGTAGTCCCCAGATCATGACAGTCTCTATTAGCCGAGAGAGATTAAAACATGATTTTAATTGAGGTTACACGTGATTTCAAGTTCTATTATTTTTTAATTGTTTATATTTTACTTACGCTTCCTCGGCAATTTTTTTTTTTTTAATTTTTTTTTTTTTTTAAATAAGAGTCAGTCGGTCATTTTCAGAAGTTCAGTAGTATGCTTTACTTTCAGCTGTAAAAAAAAAAAAAAAAAAAAAAAACTATTTTTTCAAGTACTAGTAATAAAATTTAAAACCACCACTACTATAAAGACATTAATATGCTGCGTGTTCAAGAGTCGGCAAATCAGACTATATTTATATCTGTGCAGTCAACGATTGTGGTATTAACCATAATAGACACGTGAGCGTTTTTTTTTTCTCATTTTGCCAGACTGAGCCACAGCAAAGCGTGGTGGGTGCTGCTAGTAGTAATAATAAACATTATTGCTTGGAATGATACTATGTTTATGTTTATTTTACAAATGTTTGTTTTGTTTAATATTTCAAAAAAAAAGGAACTCTGTTTCCAGGCCTTTAAACGTATTGTGCATACATGGCTAGACCATTCATTTTATAGACCAATCGACACTGATTGGCTGATGTGGTCAGCATCACGTCGGCGGCTTTTATTTCCCATAACTGTTCCTGGTGCCCATTCAAGGCTGGGTCCACCTGAAAGCCAAAGTGATTTGAAAATAAAGCACGGTACTGTCAGGACCCGAACTCACAACAATCATGTCCAGAGGCAAGTGTCTAGCCGCTATAACACAGTGGCATCCAGTTACGCTGAGGGAACTACACACAATACTTCGGGTGGACAGCAAAGGTAAGTGAGGCGGTAATCCAAGCAACAGAATGAACATTGCAAACTAGTCATAGGGTTAGACAGGCAAGACATTTGTTATGTTCTAAGGAGTTTTAAACTGAAACTCTTAGTGACATCTGGTTAACATTTAAAAAAAAAAAAAAAAGAAGAGGACTACAAAGTGAAAGGATACCCTGTTCGTTTGACCACATGGCATGGGACAGACAAGAACACAGACCTTATAAGTGTTTCTGGTAATCGTAATTACGTTTGTTTCTGAGCACAGAATATTACGATATTGATTGTTGTAAATATCTTCAGCTTAGTAGTATGGACAGAGATATTAGGCGCATGACAATAAACAGTTAAAGTATTGGATTAGGCTGTGGCTAAGATTGTGATGCGTGCCCCCAGCTCTCTGGCATTTTGTTTCTATCACTATCTCCTACTGAAACATAGGTATATATGAGAAGTAATGGCGACTGATATAATACTGTGACAGCGTTACCCGTCGAGTACCGACCGGTCTATTACCATATGGACCTAGCACCTTGTGTATGACACGCCTTAAAGAATGAATCGTGGCTGTTTATCTGCAACACATCTTCTTCTTCTACGTTATTTCCGTTTACAACATGACTGCGCTACTTGCGCTGATCGGCTGATACGTCTGACTTCTGGTTGCTCAGGTTATTAATTATCGGTTAGTTTCCCTTTTACAACCAATAAGAATTCGAACTACAGAATTCTTCTGAGGGAATTTGAAAACGTATCTGTCAAATAGGACGTTTTAGCGTTTCCTTCTGATTTCTTGAAAAGACTGCCATTTATTTCTATAAAGTTTGGAAACCAACAGCATCGTTACCTCAGAACTAAAACAAACGTCGACAACACCGCACTACTATAATTAACAAACTAGCAATCATTTCTCTTTGTGCAAGCATAAGACGATAATCATCGATATGTAGTTAGGACTGATATCAGCGCTGATAGCCCGAGGTAGCTTTATTATATAGCGACACTTACATATACACACACACACACACACACACACACACACACACATACATGTGTCAGCTCTCTAATACATAATACTATAATCTGCATTCAAAGTTGTTCAAAGTCATATAGTATCAGTACAAGAGACCTCTTTCCGCGTGTTGACCACCTTCGTAAGTTCACCTGTTTGCTACAGTTCCTTGAGTCGTCAATTTCTCAAAGTGGGCGCTAACGTCCCCGGGTGGGAGAAAGCTGGGAATGTCCGGGGCTGTGTCGGCCTGGATATAATTTGGGGGTATTAGGACGCTTCCTTCAAGAGCGCGGTTGCAGCCTCATGTGATTTGTGAAGCATTGAACGAAAAAAAGACACTGGTAAAGAAAGAGAGAGACAGAGAGAGAGAGAGAGAGAGAGAGAGAGAGATAAAGAGAGAGAGAGAGAGAGAGAGAGAGAGAGAGAGAGAGAGAGAGAGAGAGAGAGATCATTTTATAAACTGTTCGTACCTTTCTCAATGTAGTGTGGCAGATTAAAATCACAGTAAAAGTTTTATTCTCAAAATAAACAAAGCAGTTATGTTATAACAAGCAGATTCGCCCTTCTGACTAGAGGTTGTGTTATTCTTTGGTTTTGTTTTTGATATCCCCATAATTTAACACTGAGTGAAAGATGACCTGAGGAGAATCTTCTAAAAACCGCAGTTACTCATGACATGTATTTTTGAATAAGAGACTTTCTATGCCAACGATATGACAGAATATAAAAAAATACTGCTTCTTTAGCTTTACTAAATGTTCAATGTTCAATCAGTAAAACAGACATGGAGTACGGAAGCAGGGTAAAAAAGCCAAGTCTCTTTGAGATTTACATAACATATGATTACATTTTGTCACTGGCAAGTCTCTACCAGCCTACCTGAATGAGAGCTATATAGGACCAATGTTTGTCAATTGATTTACTGTTTAGACAGTGAATGAAAACACCTCAACAGTCTCATATCCGCTTCAAAAATAAAGGGATAGAACGCTTATACTGGGCAAATAATTAGGTCTACAACTTTCATTGACCTTTCTGACACAGCCACTTAAGGCCAGGGGTGAAATTCACCATTTTCAGAGCATAAAACACAGACATTATTATAAAGGCCAGGCGTTGCCCTTGTAGTATGATCCTATCTTGACCTGCTTTTTTTCTTCTTACTAACAAGAAAAGGTGACACGTCTGGTACAAAGCGTGTTACAGAAGCTGCCGGATGAAAAGAGCAATGTCTTGTCTGTCCGCCTTTCTGAGGTTTCCTCATAGAACAACTGCCAACTAATGTTATGTGTCGGTTTGCACTTCTATAACGGTTTTCAGATTGTATATTCTTGTCCTAGCATGTTTAAGATTAGTTTCCTCTCCTAAGCTTCCTCTTCTTCCGAAATCGCTGTCGTAATGTAGAATGCCAGCTTTTGGTTGTGCGGGCTAACATTCTGTGATAACAGAAACAAGACTGCTGTTATACGGAAGTTCAGTTATACCAGTCTAAAGCTAAAACAAAAACAACTGACTGGAACAGTATATTTCTTTTCAGCTACCCAAAGAAATAAAATTTCGACTGTGAGAAAATCAACAAATCTCCTAGATCTACTCATCGTTTTTGTTAGTGGTTGGGGACGGAGGGGGGCGGGTGGGGGTGGGGGGGGGGTGTTTATACTAGAGACCTGGCTCGCCCGGATGCTAAACTTAGAAGAAGAAACGAAAATCCAGTATGTACAAAAACATATTTGCTAGTCTACACTATAGCAGGTAAGCCTTTTATGGAACACGCTTTAATCTCCTTGAGTGAAGCAGCAAAAACAAACTTAGGAAACCTTTACTAGGTTCAAAATATGAGCTTACGAATAAAACACGAAGCAATGAGAAACACAATCGTAAACAGTCAACCCTTTACTTATTTTTAAGATCTTAAGAGGCTTTCAAACCATCTGCTAAGCCATAAATTAAAAAACAATCTTTTATTATCCTCTGAACTATACATTTTGAGAAAAGGAAAAAATATCGAGCAAAAATAAAAAAATAAAAAATTAATTTTGCTACAATATGCAAATATAAAACGTGACATCATGATATGTGATGCTCTCACACAGAACTATGAATGAACTGTCGATTCCAGTAAAGTTCTGAAAGGCCAGAAAAATAACAAAAAAGAGCAGTCAGAGCAAAGAGCTTTCCAACGTTATATACTGAACAAACAGTATTGCTTCAATATTAGCACATTTCTGTTTATAGACAGTTTTGGCAAAAAAGCCACAATAAGGAAGAAAGTAAATCTTCCTTACACACACACTAACTGCCACACGGAGAAACACTCGATATCCGCACAGGACACATGCACCAACTACTTCAAAGAAGAGACAGCAATGCTCATGTGAACTGAGCAGTCTCCCAAGCTAGAATACAATCTAGAAATAAAGTATACTATGCCCTTCAACATCTGCTAAAGTCAAAGTGTCTGTCTCGCAACACTAAGATCAAAATATATAAAACGTTGATTAGACCAGTCGTGTTATATAGCTCTGAAACAGAGGCTTACGACGAATCTTTGGACACATCAAAGATGTAAACAGCGGCGAATGGAGAGTGAGAAGCAACAACGAAATTCATAATCTGTTTAAATCAACACTGATATCATGAGAGCTAATAGATTGAAATGGTTGGGGCATCTTGAAAGAATGTCAAACGACAGAGAAGTAAAAACTGTATACACCAGGGATATGAATGGTCGTAGACCACGAGGTAGACCAAGAAGACCATGGATAGATAATATCCAGACAGACCTGCAAACAATTGGTGTTACCAACTGGAAAAAAAAAAAGAAGGCCAACCAGAGAGATTATTGGAGGCGAATAAATGCAGCAATGAACCTCTAGGGCTGGGAATGCTGAAGAAGAAGAAGAAGAAGAACAAGACTCCCAAGCAGATCATGTTGTAAGGCGAGGAAAGAAAGACGTTACACAATATAATTGCCATTATGTCAGTCGTGTTTGTTTGATTGCAGAAGGTATGTTTTAAGGTACGGCATAGATTTGAAAACTTGCTGACAACTAGCATATGATAGAAAGAGAACGGGGAAAAGCAAGATAAGAATAAACTCACAGGGAGCAAGTACAGCGGGGATCTACAGTCATCAGTAGAAATTATCCTCGTCGACACACGTTTCGGCCCACGATTCCTAAACGTATTCGGAGGTGGGCCCACCTGAGTTCATGAAGCTCAGGGCAGCTTCCCCGCTGCACAGAATTACCGGATGGTGTTATTATTTCGGCCAGAGACAAGACGACTTAGTGGTTTCGAAGGAGGTACTGTGAGATAAGAAGCCGCCGCGACAGCGTAATTAAAACAGTCCGCATGCCTGGACGACCGAGCGACAAGCTTACTTTGGTTTACCGGACACATGTTGGACTTTTATTAGCAGTTGGCAGAGGTAGAGATAAATCTCTTGATCAGTTAGCCAAATCCTTTTTTGTATTGTACATGACAATGATGACGTTTGTAGGGGTCGGGTGGGGTTGGGGGGGGGGGGATTATTTTACCAAAAAATGGTGTGGGGGCACACACACAAACATTTTGTTGTAGAGGTTATACCTTGTATAGCCACGTCAAAAATTATATTTTGGTTCACCAAGATCGCATCATGAAACAGGGGTTGTTTTGATGTCTACAGCTCAGACCTGAATCTAGTTGCTTCCACACTGAACACCCCTCCCCCACCACCCCTCCTCCACTCATTAGCGTTTTGTGTAATTTAGGCTGGTACATGGCAACGCATTGACAGTGCAGGGCAAATATTATTTATAAACGAAGCTGGAATCAGAAAAAAATGTCAAATGTGAGGGTCAGAACATTCAGCAATGGCACCTTATCAGAGCTGAATGGCGACTTTTTTTCATTTGCAGTGGGGGAAGACGTCTGGTCTTTTGGCTCTGGAGGCTGGAGGTGAATTTCAAGCAATTGAAAATTTAGTGAATATGGCCTGGAATTACAATCTAAGATGATGTCTAGAGTGACTAGCACGACTGGATCTCTATAATAAAAACATGACATTTTGTGGCGGGTAACTTCGCTTTAACTAGCGAATGCACTATGTGCACTTTACAG
The DNA here is from genome assembly GCA_905116865.2 of Candidula unifasciata. Classification (NCBI taxonomy): domain Eukaryota; kingdom Metazoa; phylum Mollusca; class Gastropoda; order Stylommatophora; family Geomitridae; genus Candidula; species Candidula unifasciata. Next base: position 148,481 of record CAJHNH020000323.1, on the reverse strand, counting down.
AGGGAATTGCAAACGGTGAGTCATCATATAGTCTTATAGTAACCCCAGCCTTGCTGGTTAAATGAGAGGATTCGGGGTTTGCCCACATCTTATTCCCTGCTGTAATTAAGATTGTATATTTAAATGTTCTTAAGTTCACTGACAATGTTTACAGTTAAAATGAAACTTCATAAAACTGTAGGAACATTAAAACTAACATTTATTCAGCATTGGATATCAAAATAATAAACAAAATGGCTGTGGATATAGAATCCTGTTATTCAAAAGGTAGGTTAGTTAAATCTTAGCTGTAGCTTAGGTCAGCTTCTGGCTAAGCCTCGGTGACACATCAGGCAGGCCGAATCTTCCGGTCCAGTCCAGACAATCGGGTATCTGCAGCTAGCTTAGGATCTACTTCTGGACTACCATCTGGAATACAATCTGGAACTAGAACAATAGAACAGTCCTTATACAAACAGTCAGGAAGGTTTCTAACTGGAGACAACAATACCTCCAGTCTTTAAACTGTTACACTACACACATATATATGGAGTAGGATAGTAACAGGTGTTCACATTCTACTGGTATAGAATGGGAATGTGTACAGAACATGGTCCATAATCCTGATGGGGAAAATATTTAGGAAACCAGTTTCATGAATACTCTCAAGAACAAGAGTTTACATCACACAAAAAGAAAGGACATTCCTCAGTGTAAATTGTTCTGCTGTCTGCACACTAGTACTCCTTTAAAGGGTTAACATGCTTACACACACAGACATACACAGTCATATTTCACAATATTCTCATTTTAACCACATGGGTTCACATCACAAAGAATGAGAAACAGGGATTGAGTTTACCAAGACCAGGAACTCATAACAGGTGCTTTGCACTGTTTGAAAACAAATGGGATTGACATATCTCTATCAATATACTGGGTGATGAGATAGATGTCAAAATACAATCATAGATGACAATGGGCTTTCCATCTGTCACAGTATTAACATAAAATATACAACACTCACTCCAGTTTAAATCTAAATCCACACATGTGCTAATCTTATTCAGCAGAGTTTAGAAGTGGTGAGGGGTGAAATATAATTATTACATTTGTAAGGCCACCTGCTGTAGAACTGAAATGTATTCCTAGTAATAGGGAAATATATTTACAACAATAATAATTACAAGCATGGGCCATACATCTCCTTTCTGCTTCTTCTCTGACAGTGTGAATATTAAATTCAGCCTCACTGTGTTATTCACTTTCCAAGCTCTTAAACTAGTCTCAAAATTATCTGGACTAAATCTAAATTAAAGCAAGACAGTGATTTATTAAGCTAAAATCACCATGAGGTAAAAATCAACTTAGAAGGGATTAGGTATAATGAATATAAACTTCATTCCTATTTTTAATTGTCTAAGCTGGAAACAGGAACTGGCTGAGATTTCACATGAGGACATAATTATCACTTAATTAATATAAGTATAATTATTAAAAATACCAATGCACGTTTCTAGTAGCAAATAAACATTAATTAAATCATCAATAGATCATATGTTTGCATACATGTACATACTAGATCATAAACGTGGTTAGTGAGGATAAAAAAATTTATCGTAGTTTTTGAGCCATGTGGGCATTAAATTTCAGAATTTAACCTGTGGAATTAATTCAGAGGAATAAGCGGCAATACATCAAATTAAACTTATTCTTTTAACTCACCCCTGGCAGGGAATTCAAACTCAGGCAACAAGACAACAGAACTAACTGAACTGTGTCAATTTGGGGAGAACAAAATCTTGACTCCCCCAATTGAGCCTGGAAAGAAAGAATGGAAGATGGGAAGTCCTACCAAGGGGGAAGTTACTCTTTGTTACCCCTTGCACTACTCTCCGCCTTTATTACCTTTCAACTCTTTAATTATAATTTTGCTACAATAAAGCATTAAGAAAAAGGTAAGGAAATTTCTTAATTAATCCAGTGTTATTATGCTAATTAAAAGCAATAGGAAAATGTTTAGAACTTTGGTAATAATATTATCTAAACAAAGCACTTTTTAAAAGGACAGAAACAGCTGTCCAGACCAGCTCGTCACACATTTCCGGACTATCGTTGTCATCATATTTGTTTAATGTGTGCCGCACCCTACCTGCAATCATTTTCTGCTTTATCTGTACTCTCTTCCTGAGTTAATTGTCCTAGATCCTTCCAGGCCCATACTGGGCTTATGTCACCTCCGGACTCACAGGCGATCAGTTATAGTTTCATGACGGATCATCATTTGTGGTGGACGGTCTATAACAATAACACGGCACATTCAATTCTGTTTGCACGAATCTACCTCAGTACCTGTATCATTCATATCCCTCTTATACACTGTTTGTTTAAATAGACGACGTCATCGCCGACATCTTTTACTGATTTGTAATTCACCCTATGGATGTCAAACAATGAATATTGATAAAACCGTTATGATACCAACTCTATTCAGTACTTCCGTGTTTGTGCCATTCACCACCAAAATGCTTGGTATGCATCGGCTGTGAACACTATTTAGCCGTTTTTCCTCGTACGAATAGGTCGACCTAGTTTCACTATCTTAAAGAGAGTTGAAAACACAAGCTTGACGTACAGTGGCTAGTGTTTTTACTAGGGCTGTACCGAATATTCGCTTTGTATTAGTGGACCTAATAACTATTCGGTATTCGGCTGAATACTTGCGGTCGGGCCGAATACGAATAGTGGTTACCTTGCACACGTTTCTGCATACACTGCGATAGTTGCTGTTGCATAAGCCGCTTTTATGCATTAACAAAGCTGTCAGTGACAATTTACAACTTTAGTTGCAGAACCAACCCTAACAGCCCCTGGCTGTTGTGTGGTTTCTTTAGGCAATTTACATCCAGTAGTTTGCCATTGTTTTCTGGATGGTGGGCTTTCTTGATACCACTGTCGAAACCAACGCAAGGCACATTGTCCACAGTTGAGATCGAACTGGCATCCTGGCATTACGAAGCGAAGCGTTCGCATCGACTTAGCCACAGAGCCGACACAACTTTAGTTACTTGTTATAAAATTAGGAATACTTTCATTCTTATGTATTAGTTACCACAGACTAACTGACTGACTAAAGGATGCAAAACATAAAATGTTTCTAAATGTTTATTATTATGGACTACATTTTGTGAAGTAAAATTTCAGCGTACATTCGACATTATGAATGTTTTTTTGTTTTTTTTTTAAAAGCTATATTTTATACACTATTCGAAAGTGGAAGAATGGGCCTCAGTTTGAATAGTGGGAATACAGAAGTAATGGTGGTATCAAAGAAAAGAATTATTCCTAAATGTGTAATAAAAGTCAATAGAAGTTAACCAGGAGGTTTTAAAAGAGGCGGAAACCCGAAGACAACTAATCACAGACATCAGAAGGAGACAGTCATCATTTTTCGGCCATGTTATGAGAAGAGGGAAAATGGAACATGTGGTGACCACTGGAAAGGTCTAAGGCAGGAGGGATAGAGGGAGACAATGAGAGAAGATTCTTGACATTCTTGTTGATGGCATAGAAGTGTGTGGACACACGAACTGATACATGCTGCAGGAGTTTGCAGATTGTGACGATGATAATGCACTATTCGTATTCGTATTCGACCGAATAGTTGGTTCCGCTATTCGTATTCCGCCGAATAGTGAAAATCACTATTCGGTACAGCCCTAGTTTTAACAGTAGACTTTTTGTTTTTCCAGTTTGTGTGTGTATGTGTTCATCGTTGCTTATAACTTGCCTATGCACACACACACACACACACACACACACACACACACATATATATATATATATATATATATATATATATATATATATATATATACATAACACAAACACGTGCGCGCATGCACGCGCGAACACAAAACATACACAAAACATACACACATTTTACTCAGTGAAATCTGATTACGACTGAGGATTCCAGACGTGTAAAATGGTCAGCTGTGTCCATCTCCTCGCCATCAGTGAAGACAGATCTGTCATTAACACCTTTCGTCATGACCTATGCCCTTAGTGTGTGTACCGATTGTTAGCCACAATCAGCAACAGGCATCAGCGACTGCAGATGGTGTCACATATAACTCCTGTCACGTGCCTGATAAAAGGATTTCTCCTTCAGAACCAACAGCACTCAGAAATAATGATGTTGAGTCGTTTGGCTCGTATTGGTCTAAGGGATTCCCGGTGACCAATATACGCTCAACTTATTTCTGGAGTAGGGCAACTCAAGTATTGGCACTACAAAATATATCAGTATATGAATACAATATTCCTTGAATACACTTGGCTGGACACCCCCACTACTTACTAAAGAAAGCCCCCAGGTTATGATAAATCATTATCATAACCATGTTAACACATATAGTTAAGATTCATACACACACAAATGCTAAACACTTAAAAAGGTGAAATAGAGAAACCTAAGTCAGCCATGAAAATGAATGCATGTAATCATTACAACATGTACAAATAGAAAATAGTGAAGTAGATGCCAAATCACAATAGCTGGATTCCAGAATACAATGTCCAGATTGCAAGGACTCTTAAACAGCCAGAATGATCTAGAGATGACACAACTTCATCCTCGGGAAATATAGGAGCTGTGAGGAATATAGCACATAAGGCATCAAACTGAACTTATCCTCTTTCCGTCTATGATGCTTCCCTCAGCTCCTGATGATTCGACTGTCTTTGGTGACTCTGCCTCAACTGGATCAACTGGAGGAGTATTACCACCATAAAGGACACAGCACTGGATAAGCACACAGCAAATGGCTCCCACTAGTCATTAGCAGCACTGTCCATGAGCTACACACATGTTCTGGCACTGTAGGAAGTTTGGGGTATATGGCACCTCAAACTGACATCAATCTCCACACTTGGTAGTTGGGTGATAAGTGGTAGGTAATGGGTTAATTGATGGATGGGTTATGGTTGGTGGGTGTTGGTTGGACTGTGAATCTTCTGCCAGCTCTTCACAAAGGGTTCATTCTGCCAAGAAATAACTTTGAATTAGTCATCACCAAGAGGGTAACATCTTGACAGGAAAGACAGGACAAGCATCAGTCATCATCCCACATCTGCTTACTCCACCCTTGCTCCCCTGTTTCATTCCTCAGAATGCCTCTCAAGACCAGGAGACACAAGTCTCCCATCATTCATCTGTCTGTTTAGTGCAAGAGATGGAAAGTCAGATATATAGTGGAGATAGATAGACACTCTAACACATATATCAATCTCTCTCCCCCTCCCCTCTGCACACAGACACCAATATTTACTGTCAGTACCTTTATTCCTTACGACTCCCAAGCCAGTCCCACCATTCATTGATCTGGGTCAAACACACTCACACACTGGCTGACCCCGTCCTGACCTAATTCTGTCCCCATTTGTATGCACAAACTTCTGTTGTTAGTTTAAATAGTACACACTTGTAAGGTTAATATTTTTACCAGTATGAGTGGGTTATTTAGGGCATAGGCTATTTAGTCTGTACAGAGGAAGGTCTAAGTTCGAATCCGCTTCTCTAGCGATCAAGAACGATCGAACTATGTGTGATCCCACAGCCGATACTGATCTCTCTACAGCAGTGACCACATTAACAGACATTGTTTTAGGTACTCGTAAACTATAATTAACTTACCCAAGCATATGAAACGTCCCCAACATTACAGATCGCCTTATGAAAGTGAAATTTTCTGGCGTCGATGCACACATCTGAACGCTTGGAAGCCGGCAAAAAGAATGGCGCAAAATACGCACTTCAGGCGTTGGTAAAAAGGAGTTCCTAGTATACATGGGGAAGGAGTAAATCGGTTTCTATGAAACCTCAAATAACTCCTCTAATATTTATCCAATAGATGTACATTTAAAAGTGGAGTTAAGTCAAAGCAACTAGAAAATGTAGACATAATAACTTTGTCCAATAAAGGCATATATATCGATATAAGGGACTATATCTTTCCCGGACGAGTCCAAGTTTGAATTTTGTGCCGATTACAGGTAGGTCAAGTTACCAGTCTTACGGACTGATGTGTAATGGCTTATCATTCCACGACAGATGGATATCATTGCAGTTCTTCCTCTGAGTGAGTTGTAATTGCAGCAACATCTGAAAGAGCAGGTCTCTGATGAGTACTTTCGTGACTTTGGTCTTAGCGTTAAGACTACTAGCATTGTAGAGACTGTTGTCGATTCGGAACTGAAAGAAAATGCAATCCCCTCTCACTCACTCTTTCACTAGACATGAGTATTTCAAAAGGAGTGATACATTTCATCCAATGAAAGAGGGCAGATGCAAATATATTTCCCTGCTTGACTCATTAATGATTACAAACTTCTGCCACGTTACAACGTCAAATTGTTTTGTGTGTGAGGGTGTGAGTGTGTGTGTGTCCGTCCGTGTATGTGTGTGTGTCTCCTAAACCCGCACATAAGCTCTGTAATTCTTAGTAGTGTAGATGTTATTTTTTGAGCGTCTTGAACAGACAGACCTTCACGATTAACCAAAATAAATACCTCGGTAGGATCGATAAGATGAACATGATTGATTTTGTTCCTGGCATTTGTTTTTCTTGAAACTGTCGTAATGAGAATGTCATATCAGCGTGAGACCGCTTCCCACAAATGCCACATTATGTCTCTAGTAAATCTGCTTTGCTAGCATCTAGTTTTCGCACAACTCCACAACCACTACCAGTTCTACTACTAATTCTGCTACTACTACTACTACTACTACTACTACTACTACTACTACTACTACTACTACTACTACTACTACTACTACTACTACTACTACTACTACTACTACTACTACTACTACTATAAGTATTATTACTACAACTACGGCTGCTACTACTTTTACTAATGCACTTCTTTCTACTGCTGCTGCTGCTTTCAATACCACTAGTAATGTTGCTGCTAATTCTGCTAGTGCTGTTACTATTGCCATTACTGTTAACTCTGCTCCGACTAACGTTACCATTAGTGTATATATACATATATTTTTAATTACTACTAATCCTGCAAGCACACCAGTTGATATCATCACTACCACCACCATTACTACTACTGCTCCTACTACTACAACTAATAATACTACTCCTACTATGATGAGCCACGTCTTTCATAGCAGACCGGCATGAATACATTTTTTGGGACAGACTAACTATTTATTTGGACCAAAATGTGAGTCCAACACGGTATGTTTTAAAATACGTTATAAGTCACTGAATGCAAACGTTGTCCGATTTATCGTCTGCCTTGCAACTTTCTGTCAACAAAGTCTGTCGGATCAACGTCTGTCCGAAGAAGCAACCGCCCATATGTTACTCTGGCTAATGTAGGTAGGCGGTGAAGTTTGCGACCATGTACTAGCGTCCATCACCATAATCTCAGCATCAACTACTAAAGATCGATGCTTCCCCCCCCCCCCCCGCCCCCCTTGCTGTGGATGCTCTTGTCGTGATGTTTTTCTTCTTATGCATGGCTAGCCTACAAGACTCACTGAACAAACAGAATGACTATCGAAAAACACCTTTTTGACGCCATGGGAAAACTCACGCCCCTTTATCGCCGGCTGTACATTGGCTTGGGGCCGCGTTTGCGCAGTCGATAGGAGGCTCGCTTTCAAATTCAGCTGCACTTGCAGCCCACGGTCGATGACTGTCTTCGAGGTTACATATTAACGGCTTCTCTCCTTCCAGTGTTGAGCTGGCATCGAGGATCATTGAGACTAGTCGCTCGTCCTCTGAGTCTCAACGACTGAAGGCTTCTAGTGTTGGGCTTACATCTCTACCACTGAAGGCTGTCTTGAGAGTCCATGTGACTGGCCTCTCCTCTCTTGAGTCTTGTGGACTGAAGAATCTTCCTGAGTGGATTTTTACCCAGTATTTATACTTGGATGCTGGAATGCTAGTTATTTGTTTTCTTCTCACTTTTTTCTGCTTCTAGAATATTCTAGTACGTCCAAACTTGTTTACTATGTACGTTCTCACGTGGGATTTTCTAAAAATATTTCAATTGCATCGGATTTCATCATCTTTTTCTGCGCAACTATAGTAGTTAAATGGACAGCTGTCCTTCTAGAAAACAAGTATAATTGCGTTTGCTTTGATAGGGCACGTCAACAAGGTATTTACTAGTACGACAAGGTTGGGTCACATGATGAAAAGAATGCATTTCAAAACTTCTAGAAAGAAGGCCAAGGTCAGACAATTACGTCAAATACTATTTATAGATTATTCATTTGCAAAACATTTCTCTGTTAATAACAAATGAAGTTTCTAGAAAAGAATGTCAAGGCTGCCAAAACTTGTTGACTTTCTTATATCCTAGCTTTGTGCTTACTAACAAACAAGCTATGACCCACTCTGTTACATTAAGTGACAAAGGGCCATGGTGTATATTAAAAGTAACTTTTTGTGAGGTTGTGGCAGTGAATTTATGAAATTACCCCTAGAGGATAATCTAACATGGTTTGGTAACATGATTTAATTTATCTGCTCCCGCGAGTTCGGAACAGTAGAGAAGAAGAAACCGAGCGTCTGTCATGAGAAATGCCGAAGACAGAAGGATATTGAGAAGTGCAGGACAGACAAACATGCACTTCGCACACGGTTAAAAGCCTCTACAAGTAGCCAGCGGAAGGGTGTGGCTACACGTACATGTTACATCATCCATAATAGACTGTATTTCCGCAGTATTGAGGCCTTTCCAGCGTGCTTGAATTTAACGAGCCAAAAAGTTATTGGAAAATCAGTAGAATTAGCAGTATTTTATATAATGAATATCAAAAGATTACCCATTATACGCACACTAAAAGGGAACTCGGTTTCGATCGCGCTAAAGTAATCACGATTACATTTATATCAACAATCTGAAGGTTATAAAAAATGCATCTTTTTTAGTTTGTGTGTGTGTCTTTATATCTTAATATAGCGCTACATTGCTTTAGAGTTAAAAGTAAAACTAAATACTGCGTGAGATTCAAAGACAAATTATATATAATGTGTGCCATCTAGTCTTTCAACACTAGCTCAAGAAGCCACATCAAAGAGAACTTGCAGTCGATATCATGTGTGGCATAGTAACATACAAGTAATGGAATGTTGTAAGGTAATTGAGGTGATCACAGTGCTTTCTTTCGTGTCATTGTCCCACTGAAAGTAAAGTCACAAGCAACATTCATTAAAAAATTGATACTTTTATCTGGTGAATTTTTTAAATTTATTCACCCTGTATTACGCTGACAGACTGACTGACTGACTGACTGATTTTTCCATGTGGGTCTTGCTATATAAAGGTTCGTCATTATGCGATCCGAAGGGTAGCAACCCTGATGCTAACAGGAGAAATTTCAGATGAACTGTATTAATAAAATGAAGTAAAGGAATATTTCACATGTTCTAAACCTGAAATATTTGAAAAGGAAATAACTGTAGTCTCTAGGCCAGAAACAGCCCACAAGCTTCGTTTGACTTTATTATCAAAGTTATATAAAGTATCGGGTAGCTTTAGACAAAATGTCCCCACACACAACTGATTTCTCCATGTCCACAAAAAAACAGTCACCAATATTTTGGGGAGCTCTGATATCTACCTCAGTGACCTGACCCAGGAAATCATCACTGTGGCAGTAAATCTAGTTATCAATCCCTTTGTCTCCGTCTTTGATATAATGACTTATTTGATAAATATCACCGTGTTCATCAAATGTGGTGTTTCCGATTCGGTGAACATAGTTTACTTTGGCTATCCCTGTCTGATCTGTTCCTTCTACTTGTTATACTATGAGAAAGCATCTGTTATTTTCCTCCATTCCGACAAGATCTTCCCTTTGACCCATTGGATACTGCTTACGTCACAGGAGGGATTCCGCTGTCCTACTTCGGCAGAACAACCAGTTGGATAAAAGCATTTACAACCCTGGAGAGATTCCTTTGTGTGGCTTTCCCTTTAAAAGTAAGACGTTTATATGTAATTTTTTATTTTTTTTTATTTTAGTGTTAATTATAGAAGTTAAACAATTGTTTTCATTTTAAATGCGTTGAACTATTCTTTGTCTTCTCCTTCTCCTCCTTCGCTGTTGTTATTGATGCTGCTGCTGCTTCTTCTTCTTCTTCTTCTTCTTCTTCTTCTTCTTCTTCTTCTTCTTCTTCTTCTTTTTCTTCTTCTTCTTCTTTTCCTCCTTCTTCTTCTTCTTCTTCTTTTCCTTCTTCTTCTTCTTCTTCTTCTTCTTCTTCTTCTTCTTCTTCTTCTTCTTCTTCTTCTTCTTCTTCTTCTTCTTCTTCTTCTTCTTCTTCTTCTTCTTCCTTTTTCTTAGTGTTTACCAGCTGCAAACTCCAGTGGAAAGTTCTGGCTGTTGGTCCACTTCTGGCCGTTAGTCTGGCACCATCACCGTTTTGTATGCATATCTGTGTTGTAGATATAGCATATTTGTGTGCAGCCAGCCGGTTTCTAGCCGCTCAAGCAGAGGCACTGCCACTTCGAGGGAATTAGTCACCTTTAACGATAAGCTTTAGTGGGTCTATACCCCCCCCCCCGCCCCAGTATCTCGGAACTCCCTCGAGTATGCACTTCCTACAAAAAGAAACCACGGATGTGAGAGACCAAGGGAAGGCTGTGGGAGCGATACGAATTGATATAATTAGAAGTGAAGTTGAAAAAAAATGGAGGGTCGGCACAGAACCAATGCTGACTTACATACAAAGATGACCCCAAATGGTTATTTTCCTTAGAATACCTCTGTGAAGCCACACCATACGAGGCGCCTACCAGAGGGGAAAAAAACATGAAGGGAGATAAGTAGAGCCCAAAGTAGACAAAGAACAAGATGCGAAGATGATGTCATCAAATTATACAACAAAACAAAGTTTCTGACAGAAAAGGATTTATCTACTTGGACACTCGAAGTGGTGGTAGTATAAGCAACAAGTAACGAAACAAATTAAGAAAAAAAACCAACTTTGGAATAATGATTCACAGCGAAAGGACGGTGGAACCTCTGTTCTCGTTTGTTTTATGAATACCGTTTAATGATTAATCAGTTACTTAACTCCAGGTAATTGTTTACGTATTTTAACTTCTGTTCTATATTCCACGATCATCAAGCGTGTTTCCGTGTGCTAGGCGATCATGCCTCTCCACAATCTGCGATCCACAACTGCGTGTATCAGTTCGTGAGTAAACACCCCTCCACACCATGACAACAATCTGTCAAGAACAACAGGCTGTCAAAAACCATAGGCTGTCAAGAATCTTCTCCTACAGTCTTCCTTTGTCTCTCTTTCAACAGATCTTTCCAGTGGTCACAATATTCCATTTTCCTTCTTCTCATAACATGACCAAAAAGTAATGACTGTCTCTATCTGATGTTGTGATAAGTTGTCTTCGAGCACTCGCCACCATCAAAACATCTGGGTTGCTCTTTTTAGCTGTCCAAAAAATTATCAGAATTCTTCTGTAAAACTACACCTCCGAGGCCTCACAAAATTGTTCAACTCGTTTATTAAGTATATACTTAATACCTAAAATATATTACAGAAAAACAATTACAATGTATTTTCATTTATTCATTATCCAGTTGAGCCATTTTTAATCATTAATGGCTCGCCGTCTATTACTCCATTCTGTTCCATTATGTGCACTCAGTTCAATATCGTAGATGAAACCTAGTCCAGAAGCGTTGGCCTCTTGCATTAACTTTCATCTTAGAGTTTCATTTCATAGACCCAGCTTCCTTAAAACATTTATTTCTCATTTTGATGCATTTTTTTTTTCTTAAAATGCACACAGTAGTATTATTTACCCGAAACTAAATTAAACAAGAAATCAGCGATGAACAATATGGATTTGTAGAAGGAAAAGGTACAAACAATGCCATATAAGTTTTAGAGCCATATAACACGACTGGTCTAATCAACGTTTTAAATATTTTGATCTTGGTGTTGCGAGACAAACACTTTGACTTTAGCAGATGTTCATGGACATAATGTTGCATACAATAAAATTACTATCAGGCTTGTCTTGGTAGGCATACATATCTTTCTATGCGTCAGAAGTGATACTACAGGTTGCAGCACGTGATTTGCCTTTGCGTATCGTCTGTTAATTAACCTCCCCCTTCTTGCATCCGAGATAAACATCCTCATTAGACGATAATGCAATTCACATCAAATGTCTTGCCGACTGGTGTTGGCAAATCATGCCTCTTTACAGTCTAAGAGATGGCTGCGTGGTCTTGATGCATGGTGTCTGCCTCGAATGCTAGAGGTTCCGGGTTTAATCCCCCGGTAGTGGCGGTGTGATTTTGGTCACAGGCATGACTGAAAGTTAAGTCCGATGTGATGTGTATAAGGAGATACTCCGTACCTCACTCAATCGCCAGCCCTTACTGTTCTGGCTTTACGGAACCTCATGCAAGACTCCTGCTGCACGCCACCGTCGTGCGCCACGGAGAATGTCCCAAATGAGCATTAACATAGCTGGCAGGAGATCTCGGAGTTGGGACCTCTTAGAGGTGTGTTTCCCTTTATGGCTCTTACCAGCCAGCATCAAAACGCATGGATGAAAAAGTCTTCTAAACTCATTTGGAACATGAATAAAATCTGCTTGCCAAATGTACCACTAAATGACAACTCTCAGTTAAAAATATGTGTAGTGAAGGGAAAACTGTGCTGCTGAGACTCAACCCTTGACCAAGAGATTTACCCGCAGCCAAGACGAGTAACCTCTCCTGTGGCCGGTTTCTGGCAGTACGATCCCACCTACGTACATCCTCTGTCAACTCTCAGCGTCGTCGTACACCACGACAGAAACTATTCATCTGCTGGCTAGGCAATAACATCTGACAAAGATAGATCCTACGGCACACGAGCAAGTCCAAATGCCCGTATCCGCTGGCCCCACTCGCCGGAGTGTTGGACCAAACAGGTGAAGTCAAGCCTGGCGTATGCTTGTTCATTCTAACGTGCTAAGGGCACAGTTTAAACAACGTTAAAGGTATCGATGAAGAAGGATGTACCTATTTGTGTGGTTACAAAAGTTCTGGACTTGCGGGCTGATCCCCGCTGATCTCCAGAGAGCGCAGCCGGTATCGAGAGGGAATCCCAATATTCGGTTGTGAGGTTAAGCAGTCATGCACAGTACGTGACGATTCCTTGAGTGAGCCCAGAACCACAGCGTCATGTGTCTGCTTTGCATTTATGGAAGCCTACTTGGATGGCGAGGAATGCCAATGATCTGCCCTTTCCTTTTCTTGAGGGCTAAACATTCTACATTGTGTTGCCCTAAATGGGTTTTCAGTGGACAACGCCTGGAGATAAACGGACAATGAGGACGCTACACAAATGAAGCAACATCTCGACCCATACAAAACAATAGCCACTGTCATCCTAGAGATAGGCTTGACCTCTTCCCTCGAAGTCGGAGTACATCTGCCGATGAGGCAGGTAACGACAACTGCAAACTAATAAGCCAGTAAAACGATGTAAACGCAGAACTCAGGTCCCGGCAAAAGCAAAAAGTCCAAATGGACGAACAACCGGGACTTTCCGCAGGAATTAACAGACGGTGAACAAAGAGAAGAAGAAGAATCCCCGGTAAGCGCTGGGATTTTTTCACGTGGACTTGGACTTCAAGTAATTATCTCTGGTCTCTGGGTAGTCAGATCGGACGCCCGTGTGCATTGTTGCACATGTCAATAATCTCTTGGCAGTTCAAAATCGAAAAGAGTAGCCTAACAAAGCTGCCCAGACAAAATTTGGAGTTGAAAATCTACGCAAAGTATTTCAGGATCCTCTTCGGTGCTACAGAGTCTGTGCACTGTTAAGCTTCTTCAAAGTCAGTTGTTGTTGTTGTTGTTATCGATCCAGCGGCGCATGAGCTTTCGCCCTTTGGCCCAATGCCATGTAGTGGAATTTTTATGTTTTCACAAGCTGTTCTTTTCCTCCGTACAAGGTGTTCCACTTGTCTGGTCTCGGAGGGAGTAGCTTTCTTCTTGTCTCACTGAGTTTTGGGCACTCAAAGAGATGGTGTTCAACAGTTTCGTAGGGGTAGTTACATAGCTGGCACTCTGGGGAGTGTTGTGGCTGTATTCTGTTTAGGTGTCCATTGAGTGGAGTATGTTGCGTTCTGTAAGTCTGAATATGGTGGCCTGGTCCCTTCTTGTTAGATGGTTAATGCTGTCATTAGGATCAGGGCCAGACATATGTTTATAAACATCTCTTCCAGTGTCTCCCATGGCCCATCTGTTCTCTTTGTTTATAGCTCTTATCAGTGTTTTTGCTGTCTGGAGGGTTGTCGCTGTAGGTGGTTGTTCTTGTGTTGCTCCTTTCTTTGCCAATCTGTCAGCTCTGTCATTACCTGGTGTGCCGGAGTGACCTGGAATCCACTGCATCACTATTCTGATGTTGTATGAGGTAATGAGCTGATCAGCATCCAGGATTATCTTGGCTATGTCAGTTCTGCAGCGTTCACTGCCCTCCAGAGCTTGAAGGGCAGTCATTGAATCTGTGAAGATGACAATATTTTGGACCTTTGAAGGGTAAACATCCATTACAGTCTTCAGGTGGTATACTGCTGTTTCCAGTGCAATTATTTCAGCTTCATAGTTTGAACAGAATTCCCCGCATGCATCAAAAATCTCTTCAACAGATCCATCGGGATAACCTATGTAGATTCCGTAACCTGCTTTAATGGTAGCTTTAAATGCTGATCCATCAGTATAGACATGTATCCATTCTTGGGGGTAAGAATCAACGGTCTTTAGTGATGAGTTCATAAGAGCGATTGGGTCGGACTGTTTGGTTTCCTCGCCTACCAATTTAGTTCGGACTTCTGGAGCTTTAAAGCGAGCATGTGGTGGTAGGTTTCTTGCAACATTCTGAATTCCTTGACGTTTTTCTGGGAGGTGGTATCTGTCCTGAATTTCATTAACACAGTGTAAAACCGATTTGTGCTTTATTCTTTGTTTGTATTCCTAGTTTTCTACAAGATGTCTATTAGGATGGTTACGATTCTTTCTAACGCATCTTTCATAAATTTCTAAAGTGGCTTTTTCTCTCCGCAACCCGAGGGGTTCCACATTTGTATGGATTTCACATGCAGCAGTTGGTGTAGACTGCATAACTCCGCAGATTAATCGGAGGGCATTATTTTGTACTCTGTCAAGAGTCTCTAGGTTAGTTTTGGAGCAAGTTTTAAGCAGTGAGTTGTTGTACTCTATCACAGAGCGAACATATCCTAGATATAAGCCCCTCGGAGTTTCCTTGTCTGATCCCCATGATGTACCTGCAAGTCTCTTTAATAACTGTAACCGCCTCAATGCCTTATTCCTGATGTTTTCAATATGGTTCTTGAGGCTGAGCTGCCGGTCAAGTGTGACTCCAAGGTATGTGGGATGCTCTTCTTTCATCACTTGGTGTTTGTCTAACCTCAGGTTAATATTCTTCCTTGCTACTTGGTGGCTTTTGGTAAAGATTGTGTAGACCGTCTTTGCACAGTTAACCTTGAGTTTCCATCTTTGGCAGTACTCATGCAGTCTTCTAAGGTCTCCATTCAGTCTTTGGGCTCCACTTTCCACATTTTCATGACTCTGCCATATTGCTAGGTCATCAGCGTACAAGGCTTTTTCGGCCTTGATTTGTTCTGGCAGGTCATTGATAAAGATTAGGAATAGTGTACAGCTCAATGATGAGCCTTGTGGCAAGCCCTCCTCCAAGACTTCTTTAGAAGAGATTGCGTTGTGCATCTTAGTCTGGATTGTTCTATCTATCAGGAAGTATTTCACCCAGTTATACAATCTGCCATGTATTCCTATGCTCATCATCTTCATCAGGAGACCTTTTCTCCATACTCTGTCATAGGCCTGCTGGAGGTCGACAAAGACTGCCACTGTGTGTTTCTTATTCTGGAAGCCATCATGCATTCTTTGTGTCAGTCTGAACAGCTGGTCTTCTGTGGAGTCAGACTTGAGTTAGAGGAAGAACAGAACACTTATGGGTTTCACACATGTGTCATGATGTTGAACCGTTGTTAAAAACCTCAAAAGCATAGTCTTAAACCTTCAACAGTATTTAAACGCTCATGTGTTGAAACCACTCTGTGATATAATAAAAGGCTGTCAATAATTGTTCCACATTGTCTTCCTCTGTGTTTTTTTTTTTTTTTACACATCTTTCCATTGGTCACAGCAAAATTAAATTTTCTTTTTCTCCTAACATGACTCAAAAAGGATGACAGATCTATGTTTCCTGTGTTTGTGACAAATTGTCTTCGAGCCCCGCATCTTCCAAAACATCTAGGTTGCTCTTTCTAGCTGCCCAATGTATTCTATGGATTTTTCTGTAAAACCACATCTCCGAGGTCTCCATAAATTGTTTAGCTTGTTAATTAATTGTCCAGGATTCACAGCCGTATGTTAAAACGAGCTCTATATAGCATGTTGAATTTTATTTTTTCATAACTTCCAATGCCATGGATTTATTGCTTCACTTTGTTGATTGTAGTCTTAGCAATTCCTATTATGTTCTATGGCTCTGTGATACATCTTCTGTCGAATGTTATCAATATGCCTAAGTACTAAAATTTATCTACTGGATCTGTGTTGATATTACCGCTCAATCCAGTACTGAAACTATGAGGTTTCGTGAACATAATAACTTCTCTGTCCATACTACTATGTTGAAGTTATTTACAACGATCACTGTTTTAATGTTCTTTGCTCACAGACATAGGCA
This sequence comes from Candidula unifasciata, assembly GCA_905116865.2. Lineage (NCBI taxonomy): Eukaryota > Metazoa > Mollusca > Gastropoda > Stylommatophora > Geomitridae > Candidula > Candidula unifasciata. Next base: position 131,709 of record CAJHNH020000323.1, on the reverse strand, counting down.
GCCAAGATTCTTCATATAACACAATCACCAGAAAAACTGATCAGAACTGTGTTCTTAACTCTTTCTTTTTGCCGACTATGTAGCTTTCGTCACCACACAGAGAAACACCAAGCGGAAAACACGTCTATATTTGGAACTCATCTTTAGGTATATAAACAGATTTGTGGACGCGTTGATCTTTTGCGTAGTGATCGCAACCGCAGTGACAACCATAAATATATTTTTGTAAGCCGTTCCTGAAGTAAACTCTGGAGCAAATATTGGCCAAATATACTCTATAGTAATGCCAGCATAACAAACTATAAATGTACTAGACACCAAAACTATCATTATGGCCACTTTCTGATCGCGTCGAGAAAGTAAACCCGCTTGATCAGCAAGTTTTGCTCCGTTTATTGTTAATTTTAAGTTTTTTTTGAAAAGTAGAACTGTAAATACACATACGAAAAGGAATAAACCAATTGTGACTACAATGTTGTTGAATGGGCTGGTGAATTTGGCCACGTAGTATCGGTCAGATGTAAATACAAGACCAAGTCGGGAAGAATTTCTTTAAGTGAAGAATGTCATTCCCACACGGCTGGTGTAAACCAGTGGAGCCACTGTCGTTGCCATCAGCACATAGATGCAGACGACAACGGTTGTAGATTGTTTCAAGGTACACAATGTTTTTACCTGCAAGGTTATGTAGAATATATATATATATATATACTTAACAAGCATTTTTAATATAAATATATAAATATACACATTTGAGTTGGTGTAAGGATCCAATGGGCGCTTGTCCAGTGCCCCAAGAGCGCAAAGACATGATGCTACTCTTTTTATTTTAATTTTTTTTTAAACCCGAAATTTCATTTCTCCTTCTATCTCTGGGTGTGAGTATCTCAGTATTGTGGATACTGTATCTGATAAATATTAGATAAATCTGATGTTGAACATGAGTTACCTAGAATGTACAGAATGTATCCTATTTCAAAATCAAATGTGTGTGAGTTTATGTGTCCTGAACTGCCAGCCGACTTATCATTTAAAGTATCACAAACTCGCAAAATTCCTGAAAATGGCATACGAAATTTTCAACAGACTCAGCAGATTTAAAAACTAAACCACCGAGTGGCTGTCATTGGATATGATAGAGAATTTGTCAAACTCTGCAGTGTCATACTGCAGCAAATATAAAAGACTTGTTATATAAGAATTGGAACATGTATACTGTCACACAGGGAACATCATGTTGACTTGTGCACAGTCAGTGAAAGCAATCAATGTCTAACAGATAATAACTTTTACACTAAGTTTTACTAGACATGTGTGTAGATGTTAATCTGGAAAATAAACGTTTGCTTGTAAAGATATTGACTAGATTATTACTAAAAGTAAATTGGAAAGATGGTCACAACTATATAATCTACAGAATCTTTACAACGAGACTGACCCTCCAACATCTCAGAACAGTGTCAGTGATTTATTATAAGCCTGCACGAAAACTGAACACATTTTCAGCAACAACGATACGAAAAAAAACAAATGCTTCAGATAAACAACATTGTTCAAGAGTGTGGCTTTACAGTTTTGGCACTGATCGTGGACAACTACTTTGTTAACCGCAAAGTTTACAACCATTGTCTCAAGTAGATAGAAAATCCAGACATTCCAGGCAAAAAAAAATCTCCTTGTTGTCTGACGACGTTTCACATGCTAAAATGTATTTGGAGAAATTGGATTTAAAAAAAAATATATACAGAGCCATCATGTTTATAATCTTCAACAGCTGGACTAGTTTTGCATGCAGCATACACCTCAAACTGTATTGCACCAGCAAAAGCTTTGAATGTAGCATCTGCCTCGGACCGTACCACACCAGCAGTATTTGCATGTAGTATCCATCTCAGACTGTACTGCGCCAGCAGAAGTTTGCATGTAGCATTCACCTCAGACTGTACGGCACCTGCAGAAGTTTGCATGCAGCATCCACCTCACTCTACACTGTACCATCAGATGTTTTGCATACAACATCTACCTCAAACTGTTCACACCTGGAGCAACTGATGAATTTAAACAGATAATTATTTAATCTACAGTATCCATTTAACTATATAATAATAATTTTTTTTAATCTGTTATTGGTTCTGTCCTAGCTGGTTTGCTGGTATCGTTATTTATTATTTTTAGTTAAATGGGGTGGGGATGAAAAGAGACCGTGGAGAAAGCACAGTTTATATACCCCCCCCCCCCCCCCACCACCACCACCCCCCAGACATCAAAAGTTTAACCTGTTCGTAGGTTTTTTTCTTTTTATTAAGGACACTGCAGGCTCAACTACCACATGCATAAAATAAAGATTGTACAGTCTCCACCAGTGTGCCTGTCAAACAGGACCCCAAACACTTGAGCACATTCTGCAGACCTGCCCAGTCTAAATACAACTTCGAAAAGACACCTGGCCATAAAAGAAACGAGTGCAGAGCAAGCTATGGGGAACTATGAAGGACCTGCTAATGACATGCTAGTTAATAAAGGCAACCTCCCTGATGGTCTGATCTGACCATACGAAACCAAACACAAAGAAGAAGAAAGATAGGTGTTTTAAAAATGTCAACAATAATTAAATTAAAGTGCATTTTAAATGTTTTTAGGTGTGCAGTGCACACTCTATTATACCCCATCCCCCTCACAGAAATAAGGTTTTCTCAAAAGAAATACTAGCTATAACTTCTATATTGCGGTATTAAGGACATCAGTACAAGCTGCTGTCTATGCCACTTCCTACATGGCACATCGGCCATGTAGAGATTACACGAAAAAGCTAACTACCTGACTAAACGAAACTATGTCATAAATCAACGCATTTCTGCTCCCGTGTTAGCAGACGATACAATAAAGTGTAAGGGGAAAACTATGCGAATGATGAAGCAGCGGTATTGTCATCTCCCTCCCACTCGCCAAAATGTCGCTGAGGAGTGACTGCTAGAGGGGGGAGGAGGAATAAGAAAAAAGAAGAAGAAGAAAAAGAAGAAGAAGAAGAAGAAGAAGAAGAAGAAGAAGAAGAAGAAGAAGAAGAAGAAGAAGAAGAAGAAGAAGAAGAAGAAGAAGAAGAAGAAGAAGAAGAGAAGAAGAAGAAGAAGAAGAAGAAGAAGAAGAAGAAGAAGAAGAAGAAGAAGAAGAAGAAGAAGAAGAAGAAGAAGAAGAAGAAGAAGAAGAAGAAGAAGAAGAAGAAAAAGAAGAAGAAGAAGAAGAAGAAGAAGAAGAAGAAGAAGAAGAAGAAGAAGAAGAAGAAGAAGAAGAAGAAGAAGAAGAAGAAGACGACGAAATACTACTACAAGATCCTTTTATTCTTTTTCTTCAAAACGCATAGTTCTAAATATTCTTCGACATGTAATGTAAACGCCATATTTCCAAGCCATTGTAAGACCCCTGAAAACCACATACATATGACATATTCCACACTAGACTGCACATCCGTAGCAGCTAAGCTATTCCAGCCTGTGTGCTTTTAATTAATGGCTAATAATTTATTCGAAAATCAATAGAACTAAAGTTATTTAAAAACTGATGTTTAAAAAAAAAAACCGACTCATTAAACACACTAAAAAGTGAGTTCGTTTTCGATAGTCCAAAACAATTACGATTAAGATGGTACGAGTGAGAATGAACTGAAGGTTATAAAATTAAATATGTTCGGGTTATTTGATCCTAATAGATCGCTACATTGCTTTAGATCAGAAAAGTACTAAATACTTAATAGCAGGAGATTCAAATACAAATTATATTCAAAAGAATATCTGTGAGTCTTTAAATACTAGCGTAGGAAGCCAAATCAAACAGAATTTGGGAATCAATAGCATATTTGCCAGACTAAGGCATACGTGAGGGAATGGTATCTTGTAATAACCATATGTAATTAACATGACCCTAGTGCAATCATGACACATTACTGTTACACTGAAGCAATTGTCACACTGAAATAATGTCACAATTTAAATTTCTAAAAATGGTGCGTCTTTTTCTCAAATTCAAAACCAGATATTAAGACAAGAGACTGACTGGATTTTCCCGCCAGGTTTTGCAATATGACGGTTAGACACCTCTTTGACCAGAAGAGTAGAAAGAATTTTTGATGTCAATTGGAAAAATTCAAGATTCCTTGTTAAGTAAAATAAAGTGTGATTTCATGGTGTAAAAGTTAAACCAGGAAACATCTGCAGTCTGCGGGTCAGAAACAGTCATTAGGCTTCTCTGACATTATCGCCGAGATTATAGGAAGTGAAGTAACGGTTTGCACTGGACACAATGGCCCAACTTACAAACGACGACGTCTCTATGTCCACAAAGATCACACTGACTAACATTATAGGAAGCTCTGATATTTACCTCGGCGTCCTGACCCGGGAAATCATCACCGTGGCTATTAATCTAGTTATTCATCCACTTTTCTCTGTCTTTGGAATAATTACAAATCTGATTAATATCACAGTGTTCATCAAATGTGGGTTTTCCGATTCGGTGAACATAGCTCTGCTTGGGTTATCCTTGTCTGATCTGTTCCTTCTACTTGTCATACTATGGCAAAGCATATGTTATTTTCCGCCATTCCGGCAAGCAGATCTCCTTTTTGACCCATTTGATACTGCTTACGTCACAGGAGGGATTCCGCTGACCTACTTTGGCAGAACAACCAGTTGGATAACAGCATTTATCACTCTGGAGAGATACCTGTGTGTGGCTTTCCCTTTAAAAGTAAGTTCTTTGTCAAGTTAAAATAATGATAAATACATAAGCCAATCAATTGCTTTATTCTAAATGCACTGCATTCCTCTTCTTCTTAGTGTTGACCGCCTGCAAACTAAAGCGGACAGTTTTGGTTATTCTTCCACTTCCAGATTTTAGTCCCGCTCTAGAACTTGAGTTTTGCGTGCACCCCCTTTGCAGAATTAGCTTATTTGTATGAAAACAAACCGCCTTTCAGGCAGATGCTGTCTGAATGTGGGGTGAAAAAAAAAAGAACCTGATTAGTCACCCCGTGCAACAGCTCGTTAAGAACCAGTAGTTCTATTCCCAGTCCCCATCCTTAATGTAAGTTAAAAACCTCGGTTTGAAACATAATTTGTGCCTAATAAATATTTAAATCAGAAACAGAGATAGAGCAAAGACATGGTAAATATAGGCCAAGTCACAGTTCCGGGTACTATAATGTTGATGCGTTGTTCAATCTTCTAACTTCGTAGGCAGGAAGAAACGTGTCAGAGTAATTGTACTTCATGTTAGGCAGGTAGAAATGTGTCATTGAGACTGTACTTTATATCAGGCAGAGAGATATGTGTCACTGAGATTGTATTTCATATAAGTCAGAGAGAATTGTCTCACTGAGATTGTACTTTAAAAGGTAAAGGTAAAGTCGGCAGATGTGAAACAGCGTCATTGCGCACAGTTATAAACCATAAGTGCTCTGCCAACAGTACAGACAGCTGATAAGAATTGTCCGCCTGTGTCGCCGTTAGCAAGTAACTCTGTAGCTACAGCGACGTTCCTCCATTTACCCCAGAGTGTCAACTCTGGTACCCATTTCCTAGAGGCTGGGTGAAGCCCAGGAATCGCCCGGTTTCGAACACCGACCTTGTGCTGCAGCGAGTCGCAGCTGGATTTGAAAGCGAGCCTCTTATCGACTACACTAACGCGGCCCCCTGAGATTGTACTTTATATCAGGCGAGGAGAAAGGTGCCAATGAGATTGTACTTCATATCAGACGGGAAGAAAGGTGTCACTGAGATTGTACTTCATATCAGGCGGAGAGAAAGGTGTCATATGAGATTGTACTTTATATCAGACAAGGAAAAAGGTGCCAATGAGATTGTATTTCATATCAGACGGGAAGAAAGGTGTCACTGAGATTGTACTTCATATCAGGCGGAGAGAAAGGTGTCACTGAGGCTGTATCTCATATTAGCCGGGGAGAAAGGTGTCACTGAAATTGTACTTTATATCAGGCGAGAAGAAAATGTGTCACTGAGATTGTACTTCATATCAAGAAGGAAAAATGTTGTCACTGAGATTGTACTTCATGTCAGACGGGAAGAAAGGTGTCACTGAGATTGTACTTCATATCAGACGGGGAGAACGATGTTACTAAGATTGTACTTCGTATCAGACGGGGATAAAGGTGTCACTGAGACTGGATTTCATATCAGGCGAGGAGGAAGGTGTCACTCTGATTGGATTATTTTTCCCCTCTGACTTTACATCCATCCCACCAACACATATACGCAGACATAAGAACAGTCACACCTCTAAGTGTATTGGCGAGATATACAAGTTTTCTAGATAATTATTGAACTATCGTAAAGAAGGACATGAAAAACAACAAGTGGGTAGATGAAGAAACAAAAAAAGAAATTATGGCTAAGAAAAATAAAAATATAGCAGTTTCCCGCTGAAAAGCAAAAACAGGAAAAGTAAAGAGAAGACAAAGGTTCTTCTATGCAGGGGTAATGAAATATTTCCTCCTAGACCTGGCAATGAATATGTGAGTTAAACAAATACAGCAAAATATGAATACACACACCTAGACCAACACCCTGCAAGTACTACACATTTTAATTTTAATCTTATTCAGAAAAATTACATCAGTGATGGCAAAAATCGAAGTTATTACCATGTTCGTTAAACTGCAACACACCACCATATCTGTAAATATCTTATAGGGATAGGCAATCAGCCTATTTCCAAACTATAATGTATAATATAAATCTAGGTACTATAACTACTAAAAAAAAATTATATCTAAGCGAAACTAACCAGAAAATACACCACCGCCATAATCCCCGAGCCAGACTCGCTATCTCAGCCCAGCACCTGTGATGCGATAAGACCACGTGTGATCAACATCACACACACTTGGCAACTGACCAGAGCACAAGACACACATCTGGAGAGAGAGAGAGAGAGAGAGAGAGAGAGAGAGAGAGAGAGAGAGCAGCACAGTACAAGCGTTTTTATAGACTCCTGCGTACCAGATTTTCCCGTCAGGTAATATAACTAAATTTACTTGTTCGTCGCCGTCCGGCTACATTAGCAATCGAGCAATTACGTGGATATCATTTAAATTTTATGGCAAACATATTTTCAATATTCTTTTGAGGAAGGCGGGATAATAAGACATTTAATACAATGGCTTTATATGATATGTATGAAATGTATAACTCTTAATGTAGCAAAATTCAAGAAAGCAACGGTTACGAAGAAAGTAGCACCTGCAATCGACAGTGGGAGCTTGGTGGACATCCAGGCACGCACGTAACTATTTCATGTTGTTCACATTCTCCCTTCCATTGGGTTTGAGGAGAAGACCACAAGCATCTTTGAAGACTCTAGTGCGACGCATGTCCTCCACTGTATAATAAGAACTTTACAGCTGGAGCATGCACAACAGGAGTGTACCGATCTTCAGCAGGTGGTCCCCCTGTCAACAGTTATTTCCGCCCGTAAACCTCCCTAAACAATCTCGGTTATGGAAAAAAAAAAAAAGGGGAGGGGGGACAATTGAACCAGACGTTATGGTGATTTGCAACAGATACTTAGGATATTGTGATATATTGCGGTAGCAAATTAAGGTACTATCTGCACCACCAGATGGACAAATAAACAGATGATTTATCTGACAGAGTTTATGAGACAGACTTTGTCAGTTGGCAGTAGCACGGACAGACGTCAGTGTGACGACTTGTCCTCTACTGATCCATACTGCTTGGTTCCATCGTAATGCTCGTCGGCCGGACCAGCGATCTCCTTATTGCATCTAGAGAGCACATGACAAGCACGAGTTCAGTATTTTGTGTGGGTGCCCAGGTGGGCAAAGTTCTGAGTGTCTCGGTGTTTTCAAATAGTTTCTGTGTCTTGACTGATTATATTGAAAACAAAAAGTTAAGTTAGTTACGTATCCGTTACAGAACGTTGAAGAACCAACCCAAGCATTTTTTAGCTGTTGTGGTTTTTCCTAGGCAAATTTTACGTTCAGTAGTTTGCCTTCTGAATGTTCAGCTCGCGGTAACACTGTCGAAACCAAACCAGAACAAATCGTCCGCAGCTGGCATTACAAAACGCGTTCTCATCGCCCAAGCCATGGACACCAATTGTGAGCAGCCTTGTATAAATTATAAGAATCGTCATTTCAAACGTGGCCTTTGGCAAGAGGCAAAAGATTGTAATCAATAAGCGGATGTCAATTGCAATGGGAAAAAGAGTTGAAATGCTGCGTAGAACCTTTGTTGTTTTATGGGCAATAAGCAGATACGCTGAAAATCATTTACTGGCGGCCGTTTTTCCCACAACTAATGAGCGGAAGATGGTAACAAGAGAGATGAGATGTCTTAGGAGAGCTGCCAGTGTGGCTAAAATTGATAAAATCATAGTGAAGAAAATAGAAGAAGACTAGGACTAAAAGCAGTCATACATTGTTTTAAAGAACAACAAATGAGAAGGTTTGGCCACCTGACGAGAATGCCCTGCTACCAACTACCACAGACAGCGACGCCAAAGAAATATAATTAACACTTAGCAAGGGGAAGACCACGCAAGAAATGGAGCGACATCATCAGGCAAAACCTAACAGAAATGAACACCAACTTGTAAAGACCTACAAATGATCCTTACATCTTTCCTAAGCACCTCGCTGAGGTAAATGGCGAAAGAGAAGAAGAAGAAGAAATAGTTTTTGAGAACAAATACAAAGATTATCATGGAGGGATAGAAAATAAATGATGCAATCCTCATTGAAACAGATGCAAGTTGTAAACATTTTTAAACAATTATACACAGACAGTAAGTTTTTTTTTATAATTGTTATGACAATGATTATTATTTGACATCTGATGAGAATAAATGCGTTTGAGACTTGATAACAACTGGATTGGCCGATAGAGTGCTTGAGGAAGGTTAGGTTAGTTGCGTATCCTTTACAGGACGTTGCAGAACCAACCCCATCTGCTCCTGACCGTTGTGTGGTTTTTCTAGGCAAATTTACGTCCAGTAGTTAGCCATTGCTTTGTTGACCGTCGGCTTTCTTGATACCATTGTCGAAACCAACGCAAGGCGCATTGGCCCGCAGCTAGGATCGAACCCGGCATCACGGCATTACGAAGCGAAGCGTTTGCATCGACTTAGCCACAGAGCCGACGCAAGAAGAAGACAAATAGATAAATACCCGGATGGCTCAAACACACAGATAGGGCGAAAAAAAAAACATTGGCCTTATTCAGGATTCTGATGATCGTGTGAGATGATGAAACATGACAGCCTACGCTTAGCAGCACTGCACATGATGATGATGATGATAATGATGATGATGATGATGATGCCATTGAAGGGATCTTTTCAGCTGAAATACAAACACCATTCTCAAATGTTTGTACTTATTCTATTTAATGCTTGTTTATACATTTATTTAAATTTGTTTTTTAACATTACCTTGTAGGTGAAAACATTAAGTACTCCCAGAAAATCTACAATCATTGTCATCTCCATCTACGTGCTGATGGCAGCGACAGTTGCTTCGCTGTTTTACACCAGCCGTGTCGGAATGAAATTCTTCCCAGAAAGAAATTCTTCCCGACTTGGTCTTGTATTTACATCTGACCGATACAGTGTTACCAAGTACGCCAACCCATTCAGCAACGTTGTAGTTCAAATTGGTTCGTTCCTTTTCGTGTCGGTATTCACAGTTCTACTTTTCGACAAACTTAAAAGTAACAATAAATGGCGCCAAAATGTTACTGATCAAGCGAGTTTACTTTCTCGACGCGATCAGAAAGTGGCCATAATGATTATTTTGGTGTCCAGTAACTTTATTGTCTGTTATGCTGGCATTACTATAGAGTATATTTGGCCAATATTTACTCCAGAGTTTACTTCGAGTCCGGCTTATAGAAATACATTTTTCGTTGTCAATGCGTTTGCAATCACAACGCATCAAATCAACGCAGCAACAAATTTATTTATATACCTGAAGATGAGTTCCAAATATAGACGGGTTTTCCACTCAGTGTGTCTGTGTGTGGTGTTGAAAGCTGGAACATTGGCATAAAGTAATATATTTCAGTCAGTCAGTCACATATTCTTTGCAGAAAGTTGCTCTCTTAGCAACACGTCTGAAAGTTTCCCTGTCTATAGCCATTTCACTAGAATTTGCTTTTGTAACCAATGTATCTTCAACGTCCTGTATGCCCTTTCGCAATGTTCAGCCTCTGCTTCGTTTTCCGTGAAGTCCATCCTCTATCACCGTTCTCTCAAGACATCAAGGCGCTAGAGACGTCCAAAATACCTCAGCTTTAATGAGATGATGGTATTTATGAGAAATTTCTTGTTGATGTTCAGGTCATGTAGGATGTCAAAGTTTTCCTTTTTTCTGGTCCACGGTATCCAAAGTATGTTTGAATATACTACTGGCATAATTTAGAAGCCACCTTTCATTTTTAGGTTATTTAAACTAAGCTGTCTTTCCTTAAGGTTATTCTTGCATTTCTTTGCAAACCAAAAAAAAAGTGTTTGTTAGTCTGACAATAAATAAAATCTTCTTTACACCTGTGTACCTCAAAGTAAATCAAATCTTTGTGATGGAAAAGGAAAACTGCCTAGATGAAAAAGCGTCCTGTGGCAAAGCATAATTGAATTTCTCGTGCAAGCGATGATTATGGTAAAGACACATCCCCCATTTTTCGGCAGGAACAACAATGGGTATTTTTGTCACATTTCCCATTGTAACAATGACTCAGCGAAGACGCCTGATCAATGTTGACAGATGAAGAGTGATTTCACGGCTGCAGGGTGATATAGAGCTGCGAGAAGTGCAAGAAGATTACGAGATGCCCACTGGTTCACACAAACTGCGTGCATGTCATAATACAATCGGCTGTTTAGATAAACAAGGCAAATCCAGACGTTTAAGGTCCACCACAAGACGGCAATACACGTTAATTGTTGAACTGGCTATCAAACAAAGAACAGTCACTGTCAGTGCCATCAGGACACAGCTGCGAGCAGCCGCCATTGTAGTCGCGAGTGACCAAAGCATACAGTCGACTCAGAGATTCAGATGTGCGTAGAAAGCGACCCATCAGCCGACCTGTAGTGGCTCCAGCTCGTCACCTAGTTGGTTTTGCTTAGGCTCGGCGTCACCTGGACAAGGTGTTTTTTCAGTGGAGCAGTTCTGCTCAAAGATAAATCCAGTTTTCCAAGATCATTCACAGATGGCAAAATTCATGTCTGGAGGGACCCAAGAGCAGGATTTCCTGATGCTTAACTTTTACTGGAATAACTAGTTTATTGCTACACGGTATTAATATATGTTTTGTTGACTTTAGTAAAGGAATTTATGTTTGTCCGCAAGAACCATTACTGTTTTATTTTTAAATAGCACACTTTTATTTTGTTATTTTTAAATGATACATCATTAAATAAAATGTGTTTTAAATTATTTAAACCGTAGTTTCATCTGTGCATAAATCTACTGGATTAAAATAGTGAAAACAGACCGGACTAACGGTCTTTTACATAAACGGGAATTTCCGGTTGACCTAGATGACCTGTAATGCTCCAGGGGCAGTGCGCTAGACCTATAATTTATAGACCAACTGGGATTGGTGGGTGACACGGTCAGCATCACACTGACCGCCTTTACTTCCCAGGACTTTTTCCTGCGACCCATTCAGGGGTTGATGGAACTGGTAACCAAGGTCACTAAAAAAAAAACACGTCTGGCACCGGCAGGACCCGAACCCACAACCGTTCCATCCTCAAGCGACTGTCAAGCCACCACAACAGGTCCGCCCTTATAGAAACACTATCTGTACCCAGCCACGCGTTGCTGTGCCCCAGTCGCGCTAAATAAATAAAAAATTTAAAAAAAAAGAAAGCGCACGTATCTAATGAGGTTGTTTTTACAATCACTTTCCGTGCAGATATAGAGATAGTGTGGCGTGCAGACACGCAACAAACAATTGCGTTCTTATTATCACGACTTTAAAAAATTGTTATTTGTTTATCACATGCTAAAGTTGTTTGTATATTTTAAACAACTCTAAGTAAAGTTTACTACTGTATATCTAAAAACCTGAGCTGAGGTAAAATATACATAATAATTTTAAAAAACCGAAAACTGTGAAATCATGTTTTAAGCTCTCTCAGTGAACAGTTTCTGTCATCACCCCAGCCCATTTCCCACGTCTATCGACTACTCCTCTTTCCCTCACCGAAAGATTTGAAAGTCATCATACATTTATTTAAAATGACCTTTGCATTCGAATCCACTCAGACTAAATTAGTTGGCAGGAATTTTAATTAGAAGCAAGTGCCGCCAGTATAATATGTACCACATCACGCATCTAGTACTAGTACCACTTCTACCACCACCACCAGTACAATAACAACTTTTAAAAAAAACTGTGATTACTGTCTGTTTTATCACCTTTCTAGGTCGGTGAAGACAGGGGGTCGTGAGCCAGAGAAGCCGCATGGTTGGTGCTGATGCCACGGCCTGTTCAGATTAGGATGTTAAATTTTGCCCCCGACATAAAAAAAAAACATCATCGCCTCCCTTGGGGTAGAAACCGGGTCTCCCAGACGATAGCCCGACATTGTAACCACCCGGCCAACCACAACTACTACTATTCTGTTACTACTACCACTCGTAGTAATGCTCCAGGGGCAGTGCGCTAGACCTATAATTTATAGACGAACACAAGTATGAGCAGCTTAATCTTGTAATCAAGGCGGTTACTGTGACTTCCCCACATGGTTAGTAGTGACGTCACTAATGTCTAGTGATATACATATCCTGAAGAAGATTGTGTCAAGGGTGTTGGTTTATATGGGAGTGCAGCATGGAGCACAAAGGGCAAAACGCGTCTGAATAATCACCACATAACGGGCGTCATTTGTGGTTTTTGCGCTTGTAGTGCTATGGAATAAAAGATCTGAGAAACTATGGATCTGTCCAGAATGCTGTTATGGCAGTACTTACTAATCAGTAATCTTTCATTTCAATATCTTTTCATTTCTATACAGTTTTTCAAAAACTCTCTTTCTTTTCCCCAAAGTTATTAATTTCAACTTGTTTTTTATTCCCACATCTTTACAGTTCCAGTCTTTCAAGAATGTTTTATCCCCATAACACAATAATCTATCATCTCCTACAGCTTTATGCATAATTCTGAGGTCAACAGTCAAAGTTCGGGAACCTAGCAACGAAACAGAAATCGGAAAACAAAACCAAGGTGCCGATGTGATCGTCACAGTAGGTATACAATTTGTGTTTTATGCGACACTCTTACCAAAAACAAAAAACAAAAACAAAAAAACAAAAAAACAAAACTATTTTCGAATGCAACGTTCTGTCAAAATTTAAAAAGCAATCGGTGAATAAATTTAGGATATCAGCTATTAATGATTAACAAACATTTACATTTTTATTTATTTAGATATAGCAGCTAGCTGTAGAGTACTGGGGATACTGAGATGTGGCGACCCATTCGTAGGCATTGTTAGAACCGATCACAACATATTCTCACACTTTATTGTCGATAACAGTCAATATAGAGGGTGTTATTTACCCATGTTTTATTCCTTTCTTTATACTTATACACTATAAATATACGCACTCTTTTGAATACCGGTCCCAAATTATTTACTGCCAAACATTTTCTTTTGAGAGCCTCAATAGGTTATATAGTAAAAGCAATTAGACCATCATCGTCAGTTTCCATTTCTGCTGTTATTGCTCGATAGTCAACAATGTTATGACGTTAGGCTAAGCGCCGGGGAGAGGGGGGGGGGGGGGGGTTTGTTTTAGATCCATTGACGCGGCGTTTGGAGGAAAATGTTTTGATTCAATGTTCAAGTGAAGTGGGGAGGATTAGTTTTCGATCCATTAAAGCTACGCGGGGAGGAATAGAAAAGTTTTTGATCCATTGTTTACATTACTCGTGACTCCTCTTGTGGGTTCTAGGGCCACATGTTTGAGGGGAAAAAAGAATAGATCCATTGCCACCTAAAAAGTATGTTGTAAAACGCGCCTAATTAAGACTGCTGACATCGGTTGAGTTAGTGTAACAGGAGCATATATTACAGCCTATCTGTAAACCACAACAAAACATCCCAACTGTCCTTTTAAGGGCTAAAAATAAAATTATCACCCTGCGGGGAATCGAACACCGATCACCCACGTACCACGTACAATTATACTACCGAAGACTCGAGACATGGGTTCCCATGAAATTATATAATAACGCGAAGCATAATTCGTAGCGTTCCTGTTCCATATTTTAAACTATATGACCTCTTGAGGCCCTAAATGGGATTTTTTAAACAGTAAATAATTTGGGACCGCTATTTCGGAAGTCCACCCCCCCCCCCCCCCCCCAAAAAAAAAAGTAACAGAAAATGTGCACAATCCTTGTAGACAGCAATACATTTCACAGTTCAAACAATTCGTATTTGTTGTCAGAACTTCCTTCCTAAACCAGCTACAGGCCAAGGCCTGCTCTGCTCTAACCTAAGATACAGTTTTCAGGTTGCATTCCCTCTTCTTGTGACACGACTGGTATCCTGTCCAATGACTCTATACAGGGCTTCTTTGTCCAATGCTGTTGGCACAATTTGGGTCGTCAGGTTTAGTGACGCTGCTCAACATTCGGTGTTAACAAACGTCAGGTAGAATAGGAAAGTATAGAGAGAATACTATTAACTGCGTGAAACTGAAAGCTTCGGTGGGGGATTAAACTGTAATATGAACATAGTGTAAGGTTTCGACATAATAGGAAAGTTTGTTGTAGATTACTGACGTATCTTTCTTAACGGTCAAATTTAACCTCTGATTGAAGAATGGAGAGTGAAGTCAGTGCAGCATGTGCAAATGCAAATCACGTACTGGAACAGCGCGGACCTTCTGAAACAAAGAAACATATTTATGTCTAACAAAGCAAACCTAATAAGACCATTTTTGGCTACAGGTGTAAATAATTTTTTTTTTTAATCTATAATGAAGAAAAGGGCAATTAAAATAAAGGTTTGAGAAAAAGAGAGAAAACAATTTTAGCTCTAGTTAATTTGGATCCATTTGAAAATCTCGAGAATTATTTATTACTGATTAAGTGTTCACAAAATTAACTGTTGTCAATATTACTTAAGTGTAAAAAAAAAAAACTATGGATTTTTTTCAATGAAAATAAAACTCTTGACATAACATGCTACACTCATGTGTTTATAGACCAATCGTAAATCCATGGGGGATGTGTTTAACATCGTTCCCTAACTTTCAAGAATGTTTAGTGTAAATTAAGGAGAAAAAGTAAGTAAAAATCCCTTTTAACGCCTTAGGCGCATCGGGCATATGAGAATAACATTTATATCTTTACAGATTAATCGGCACTAGGTGGGTAATGTGGTCAGCATTACGCCGGTCGTCTTTACTTTTCCAGGACATAGTTGCTGGTACCCATTTAGGACTGAGTCGACCTGCGATGCCTCATACCATGATAAAAATCCACAAAACCAGCAGTGGGTTTCGATCGCGGTACGTTGGAATTACGTCGGACTCGCAACGCCTAAGCCACGGACGCAACTAAGTGTGAATCTAGTAAATTATTGATAGATTATTTTGCTTGTTCCAACCGAAACCCTTCGGACCAGAGGGCATGCGGTTGAGTCACTAGTGCAGTGGTTCTTAACCTTGTGGGTCGCGACTCTTTTTTTGTCAAACGACCCTTTCACAGTTGGCCAAAGACTATCGGAAAACATATATTCATCGAATTAATGAAGTAGCGACGAAAATAATTATGTGGTTGGGGGTCGACACAACATGACGAACTGCTTTGAAGGGTCGCGGCATTTGAAAGGTTGAAAGCCAATGCACTAGGGGTTTAAGATAACTAAATTTTAGCTATTAAATGGTGTTTGAAGAGAAGAGTTTCGACTTCATGCAGCTGGGACCTAGTCCAAATACATTGGACAACGCGAACATGATGTTTACCCCATCAACTTGGAGTGCCTATTTATCTATAAAAACATAACCCTAGTACTGTGTGCCCGACCAGCCACTGACGTGGAAAAAAGGACTCTGTTTTTTATTTCATTTCGTTGAAACAACAGTATTTTAAATCTTCTGCAGATCTAAAAGTTGTAAAAAGGTTTCTTTCAGGTGGCATGTTGCTGATGCAGGAAGTCATTTACGCTCCTTGTTCTTTGTGGTCGGACATTGTCGTCTGGTAGGTTAGAATCGAGACCTAGAGCCTGAAGTGCCGATAGTGCAAACTGCTGTAAGATGTCACTTCTGTAGGCCATACTATTCAAGATACCGTGAACTCGATACAGCCGTGTTTGAGAGGCCACGTTAACTTCGCCCACACTCATCCACCTCAAAACCGATCATGTTCAAGGGCTTTTGCATCGTGATAGCCTGCTCTTAGGTCCCTCCAGACATAACTTATGCTATCTGTGAATGATCTGGGAAAACTGAATTCATCTTTGAGCAGAACTGCTCCACAGATACCACGTCCGGGTGACGCCGAGCCAGGCCGGACCTGCTGTGTGCCGAACTGAAGCCAGGACAGGTCTGCTGATCGGTCGCCTTCTATGCACATCTGCATCTCTCAGTCGATCTTGTATGATTTGGTCACTCACGACTACAATGGCGGCTTCTCGCAGCTGTGTCCCGATGGCACTGTCAGTGACTGTTCTTTGTTTGATAGCCAGTCCAACAATAAACGTGTCTTGCCGTCTTGTGGTGGACCTTGGACGTCCGGACTTGCCTCGTTCAGCGAAACTGCTGATTGTATTATAACATGCACGTAGAGTTTGTGTGACAAAGTGGGCATCTCGTAATCTTCTTGCACTTCTCGCAGCTCTGTATCACCCTGCAGCCGTGAAATCACTCTTCACCTGTCAACATTGATCAGGCGTCTTCGCTGAGTCATCGTTACAATGGGAAATGTGACAAACATACCCATTGTTGTTCCTGTCGAAAAACTGGGGGACAAGCGTTTACCACAATCAAGGGTTGCACAATAAATAAAATTATGCCTTGCCACAGGACGCTTTTTCATACATGCAGTTTTCCATTTCTTTCACGACGATTTAAGTGACTTAGAGGTATACATGCCTAACGCAGATTTGATTTATTGTCAGATTAATAAACACCTTTTTAGTTTGCAACATAATGCAGCAACACTTTTTTTGGCTGTATGTTCAGACCCGTAAGGAAAAACAGCTTAGTTTAAATGACCTAAAAATTTAAGGTGGCTTTTAAATTATGCCAGTAGTATATTCAAACATACTTTGGATACCGTGTACCAGAAAGAAGGAAAACGTTGACATCCTACATGACCTAAACATCAACAAGAAATTCTTCATAAATACCATCATCTCCTTAAAGCTGATGAATTTTAGACGTCTCAAGCGCCTTGGTGATCTAGAGAACAGTGATAGAGGATGGACTTTCCGGAAAACGAAGCAGAGGCTGACCTCTGCGAAAGTGCATACAGGGATTTCAATATAGATACATTGGCTATGAAAGAAAACATAGCTTGGGAAATGGCTGGAGACACAGAGAATTTCGGGCGTGTTGGGAAGAGAGTTAGTTTCTGCAAAGAACTTGCTAACTGACTAACTGAAATATATAACTTTATGCCGATGTTCCAGCTTTCACTGTTACACACAGAAACACTGAGTGGAAAACCCGTCTATATTTGGAACTCATCGTCAGGTATATGAATAAATTTGTGGCTGCGTTGATCTGATGCGTTGTGATCGCAAACGCAGTGACAACAAACAATGTATTTCTATAAGCAAGACCTGAAGTAAACTCTGGATTAAATATTGGCCATATATACTCTATAGTAATGCCAACATAACAAATAATAAAGTTACTGGACACCAGAACAATCATTATGGCCACTTTCTGATCGCGTCGAGAAAGTAAACTCGCTTGATCAGTAACATTTTGGCGCCATTTATTGTTACTTTTAAGTTTGTCGAAAAGTAGAACTGTGAATACTAACACAAAAAGGAACGAACCAATTTGAACTACAAGATTGCTGAATGGGTTGGCGTACTTGGCCACACTGTATCGGTCAGATGTAAAAACAAGACCAAGTCGGGAAGAATTTCTTTCTGGGAAGAATTTCATTCCCACACGGCTGGTGTAAAACAGCGAAGCCACTGTCGCTGCCATAAGCACGTAGATGCAGATAACAATGATTGTAGATTTCCTCGGTGTACTTAATGTTTTCACCTGCAAGGTAATGTTGAAAAACGAATAAAAATAAATATATAAACAAGCATTCAATAAAATAAATACAAACATTTGAGATTGGCGTTTGTATTTCAGGTGAAAATATTCCTCTAAAGGCATCATCATCATGTGCCGTGCTGCTAAGCGTTGGCTGTTAGGCTTCGTCATCTCACACAATCCTCAGAATCCTGGATCAGATCAATGTTTCTCTTTCGCCCCATCTGTGTGTTTCAGCTATCCATGTATTCATCTCTTTGTCTTCCTCTTGCTCTCTTTCGGTCCATCTTTCCAGTTGTTACCAAGTCTCAAGCGCATTTCTTCTCATCAGATGTCCAATAATAATCATCATCGTAACAAAACAAAAAAAAAACTGACTGTCTACATTTAGTTGTTGAAATAAGTTTACAACTTGCATCTGTCTCAGCGAGGATTACATCGTTTTTTTTTCTATCCCTCCATGATATTCTTGGCATTTACTTACTTTCATGGTCAATCATTATTCCAAAGATTGCTTCTTCTTTAATGTCCTCTGTTACTTCTACTATTCCTGCTTCTGTGTATAGGCAGGTTATATGTCTAGAGAAATGATATTGTTTAGGTTTAAACAACGGATCAACATCGTGGCACAAGGGTAGTAACCCATGTGCTCCGTTTTACTTTTAAGTCAAGCCTGGGTCCCACGAATCCCAGCACAGTGAACGAACTCGGTAGCGCCGGCGAGGATCCTGAAATACTTGATATTGTTATAGAGTTCTATAAAGTAATTTTTCCTTCTTGTTCGAAGTCTACCTTGGGCTCACCTCACCCCTTACAGATGGGTATCGCAGGCATTCTCTCGATTTGGAAAACAACATTTTAGTTGCCATTTGTTTATGTTCTATATATTGTGCGCCGACCTTCTCTTATCAAGCGCACGTCTGATGTCATTCGTTTTTATCGCTCCCGAAACCTTCCTCAAGCAACCCACATCCTAAATTGTAGAAAATGAATCAGGCACGGGGGTTTTAAGTTACATTTAGGATGGGAGCGGGGGACAGTCCTAGTGGTCCTTAACAAGTATGTTGCACCAGGTGACTAATTAGGTTCTTTTCCCACCTCACAGTCAGACAGCATCTGCCTGAGAAGCGGTTGGTTTTCATACAAATAAGCCAGATCTGCAAAAGGTGATGCGAGACTAAAATCTGGAAGTGGAAGAACAGTCAAAACGTTCCGCTTTAGTTTGCAGCCGGTAAACACTAAGAAGAAGAAGCGTACAATGCATTTAGAATACAATAACACAGTTGTATTGCTTATGTAATCATCATTATTGTAACATGATAAAGAGCTTACTTTCAAAGGGAAAGCCACACAAAGGAATCTCTCCAGAGTAATAAATGCTGTTATCCAACTGGTTGTTCTGCCGAAGTAGGTCAGCGGGATCCCTGCAGTGACGTAAGCAGTTTCCAATGGGTCAAAAGGGAGATCTGCTTGCCGGAACAGTGGGAAAAAACAGATGCTTCGCCATAGTATGAAAAGTAGAAGGAACAGATCAGACAGGGATAGCCCAAGCAGAGCTATATTCACCGAATCGGAAAACCCACATTTGATGAACACTGTGATATTAATCAGATTTGTGATTATTCCAAAGACAGAGAAAAGTGGATTAATAACAACATAAACGACACCGATGATGATTTCCCGGGTCAGTTCGCTGAGGTAAATATCAGAGCTTCCCAAGCTATTGGTCACGGTGTTCTGTGTGGACATGGAGACGTCGTCGTTTGTAAGTTGGGCCATTGTGTTCAGTGCAAACCGTTACTTCCTATAATCTCGGCGATAATGTCAGATGAAGCTTCATGACTGTTTCTGACCTGCAGACTGCAGATATTTCCTGGTTTAACTTTTACAACATGAAATCTCTCTTTTCTTTTTTTCTACCTAACAAGGAATCTGGGATTTTTCCAGCTGGCATCAAGAATCCTACTCTCCTGGTCAAAGAGGTGTTTAACCTTCATTTTCCAAAACCTGGCGGGAAAAACCAGTCAGTCTCTCGTCGTAATATCTGGTTATGAATCTGAGAAATAAACCCACAATTTTTAGAAATTTAAATTGCAGCATTTATTTCAGTGTGACACTTGCTTCAGTGTAACAGTAATGTGTCATGATTGCACTAGGGTCATGTTAATCACATATGGTTATTACAACATATTATTCCATCACGTATGCCTTAGCCTGCCAAATAGGCTATTGAATCCTAAATTTTGTTTGATCTAGGTTCTTACGCTAGTATTTAAAGACTCGTAAGCACACATTGAAAATAATTTGTCTGTGAATCTCTTGCTATTAAGTATTTAGTACTTTTCAAATCTAAAGCAATGCAGCGATCTAGTAAGATCAAATAACCCAGAACATATTCAATTTTACCACCTTCAGTTTATTCAAACTCGTACCATCTTAATCGGGATTGTTTTGGACTATCGAAACCGAGCTCACATTTTAGTGTGTGTTTAATGAGTAATCTTTTGATATCAGTTTTTAGATAATGTTAGTTCTATTGATATTCGAATAAATTAATAGCAATTAAAAGCACACAGGCTGGACTAGTTTAGCTGCTACGGATATGCAGTCTGGTGTGGATGATGTCATATGTGTATGGTTCTTAGTGGTCTTACAATGGCTTGAAAATGGTGCGTTTGCATTACATGTCGAAAAATATCTAGAACTATGAGTTTTGAAGAAAAAGATGTTGTAGTAGCAGTTCTTCTTTTCCCTTACTATTGATTGTATCATGTGCTAAGACAAAAGCAGAAAGGCTTAGATTTATGGTATAGTTTGGTTTAGTCAGTTAATTAGTTTTTCCACGTATTCTCCACATGGCCGATGTGCCATCTTAGAAGTGGCTCAGTGCCTTGTATAGGACAGCAGCTTGTACTGATGTCCTAAACACCACACACACACAAAATTATTATTATCAGTAATTTTTTTCTGAGAACAACTTTTGCACTGCATACCCAAATAATTTTAAAATGTACTTTAGTTCAATTATCGTTAACATTTTAAAAACACCTAATCTTTTTTCTTCTTCTTTGTGTTCGGTTTCGTGTGCTCAGATCAGACCATGGGATGGGTTGCCTCTGTTAACTCGCATGTCAGTAGCAGATCCTTCATGGTTCCCCATAGCTTGCTCTGCACACTTTGCTCTCGAGGCTAGATGTCTTTTCAAAGTTGTAGGTAGAGTAGGCAGGTCTGCAGAATGTGCTCAGGTGTTTGTGGTCCTGTCTGACAGACACACTGTGGGGACTGTACAATAATTTTTGTTTTTGTTTTTTGTAAATGCATGCTGTAGTTGAGCCTGCAGTGTCCTTACTGAAAAGAAAAACACATACAAACAGGTTATCCTGTTATTGTCTGGGGGGTGGGGGGGGGGGGATATAAACTGTGCTATCGCTACCCTCTCTCTCAATCCCCACCCCATGGATTTTAAAATAATAAATAACGAAATCAGGAAACCAGCTAGGAGGCACCCAGTAACAGATTTAAAAAAAAAAAAAAATATTAATTAAACAGTTTAATGGATACAGGTGATTAAATAATTCCCTATACAGGTTTTTCTCTATATATATAATTGTAAACGAATTTTGTATAGAGAATGGGAGCTGCATGGTTTTAAGACATGGTGTCGGCTTGAATGCTAGAGGTTCCGGGTTAAATCCCCGGTAATGGCTGGGATTTTTTTCTCTATAAGGTTTGAACAACAGATCAGCAGCAAGACACAAGGGTAGTAACCCATAAGTGCTCGGTTCTTCTTCTAACTCAAGTCTGAGTCCGATGAAACTCAGCACAGTGCACAGGCTCTGTAGCAGCGGCGATGATCCGGAAATACTTTGGGTATATTTTTAACTCCAAATTTGGCCCAGGCAGCGCCGTTAGGCTACTTTTTTCGATTTCAGACTGTTAATAGATTTTTTACGTGCTCAGCAATGCACACGTACGTCCGATCTCACAACCCAGAGACCAGGGGAATTACTAAAGTCCGAGTCCAGGTAAAAAAATCTCAAGGCGACACCATGTCTTAAAACCATGCAGCTCCCATTCTCTATACACAATTTGTTTACAATTATATATCACGAAAAATAAAGGCGTTGGGCGCCTAACTAACAACACACAGTATTTCGTCACACACACACATACACACAGAAAAGGTCAAGTCGGGAGATGTGACCCAGCGTCATTGCACACGTTTATAAACCATAAGTTTTCTGCCACCAGTACAGACAGCTGATAAGAAAGTGTCCGCCTGTTTCGTCATCTGCACGAAACTCTGTAGCTACAGCGACGTTCCTCCATTTACCTTAAATTGTTAACTCTGGTACCCATTTCCTAGAGGCTGGGTGAACCTCTGGAACCGTCCGGTTTCGAACACCGGCAGAGGGCTGCAGCTAGTCGCAGCTGGATTTAAACGCGAGTCTCCTATCGATTGCGCTAACGCGGACCCTCCTCAGACACAAGTGTAAATTAATGTTGTAGGGTGATTTATTTAATCTCGTGCATCGATTAAATTGAGTGATGTAATTTAATTTTTTTTTAAGTGCAATAATTATAAAATGGGTTTAAAAAAAAAAACAAAGTTTGCATTATAGTCTTTCTGTATTTTGTCTTGCTATTTTTTTTATGCTTCTTCCCACGTGTATTAGAGGTTTACAAGCTTCAAAAACTGTTCTCCTAGTGTTCGTACAAAAGTACTAGAACGGCTCTTTGGAAAAGTCAGATATTGCCACTTGATATATTAACGACAATTGTGGATACAGTGTAGCCAATCTTCATTGTGGAGACGTCACCATTGTTTAAGTTACTTGCTAGCTGGTGCGCGCGTTATTTACCCTCTACTTGAGCATCGTCTTCTTTTCGGATATGAATTGCCATAACACTTTTAGAAATGGGATCAAGCCTGTATGATTGTTTGTGAATGGTCGTGAGATCTGAGAAAAGTGTAAATATCCTGGGTTGATTTATGCACACATCGGCGACCGGGTCGGCAATTGGCTGGCCGGTACACGACTTCGTCGTCGGTAGGGAAAGTATTTGGATCTGGTTATTTTGATCGCATCAACATTGTAAGAGTCTTTTTCAGGGATACCTGGTGGAGAGCAATGCTAAGGCATTTTATTTGGCGCACATAAACATAGCCACAATTATAACCTAAAGCTTTCCCTTCGGCGGTACTGGTTGAACGTGACGATGTTCTCTCTCTCTCTTTTTTTTTTTTTAAACAAAGCAAGCTAAAGGTTCTGATCTGAGCCTCTATGACATCACTTGGGACAAACCTTTAAGTGTTCCGTTCCATTTTCAGCAGCTGGAATAGAATTATAATATTCAGCTATGCCAATGACAGTCTCATTGTATGTATGTCTTGTGTTTCCTTTGCAAGTCGACTCTTGACAGACATTCTAGTCACGCCCCCTGAATTTATTCTCTCTAGACCGCTACAGTCCCTTTGCTCTTACACACGCTGACCTGCTCACAAAGCGTCTTACTATATTTCCAACAACAACACAAACAAAGGTAAAGATCCCTTTTCACCCCTTAGGCGCATCGGGCATATAGGAAGAGCACCCATATTTTTACAGACCAATCGGCAATAGGTAGGTAATGTGGTCAGCATTACGCCGACCGTCTTTACTTCCCAAGGACATAGATCGTGGTACCTATTTTATGCTGAGTGTCGACCTGCGACCACCATGATAAAAATCCACGCAGCCAGCAGTGTGTTTCGATCGCGGTACGTGGAATTACTAGTCCGACTTGCAACGCCTAAACCACGGACGCCGTTAAGTTAATTAGGTATCCTATCCAAGACGTTGCATAACCACTCTAAGCATTTTTCTTTTTTTTTTGGCACGTCTTACAATACCCATATTTCAATGTGTCACCTCTGTTTAACAAACCATCCAATTAATTTGCAATTTCCCGATACACCGGCATACACTGGAGAAAAGATCTAAAGGACACTCACCACTTTCGACCATTGGAGTCATTCATTTCCCACCGTATGAATTATGCTTGTCTTCGACTTATGAGTCTGTACTAATCACATGTTTGTATTCCATTTCTATCCAGTGGAACGCTGCTGCGACAGCTGGTATTGCGACTGCGACATTAGTAGTAATATTAATACGATCAGAGGTAGTAGTTATGGTAGCAGCAAATGTAATAGGATTAGGAAAAAGTGCTAGTAATAGTAGTTATGATTGCACTAATATTTGCAGTATTAATAGAGATTCATATAAAATAGTAGCAGTATTATTAGAGATACAGATAAGATAGTAGCAGTATTAGTGGTAGCTTTAGTGGTAGTCTTATTAGTTTTAGCAGACGCAGCAGTAGTAATAATAGCGGTTGAAACAATAGTAGTAATTATGACAAGAGTATGGTGTCAGCAGTGGTAACTGAAAAAAATAGTAGTAGCAGCAGTAGTATTTATTGTAATTGTAGTGGTTGTGGAGGTCGTAGTAGATGTTGTGTTGGCGGTATTAGTAGTAATAGTAATACAAAAAGAAACAACAGTAATGGCAATAACTAGTAACAGTTAAAGTAATAAGGCAATAGTAATAGCACTATCAGAATTAGTACCAGAATTTGTAATGGTAGAGAAAGCGACAGCAGCAGCAGTATCAGTAGTAGTAGTAGTAGTAGAAGCAGTAGTAGTAGTAGTAGTAGTAGCAGTAGTAGTAGTAGTAGTAGTATTAGCAGTAGTAGTAGTAGTAGTAGTAGTAGTAGTAGTAGTATTAGTAGTAGTAATAGTAGTAGTAGTATTAGCAGTAGTAGTAGTAGTAGTAGCAGCAGCAGTAGCAGTAGCAGTCGTAGTAGTACTAGAAGTAGTAGTAGCAGTAGCAGTAGTAGTAGTAGTGGTAGTAGTAGTAGCAGTAGCAGTAGTAGTAGCAGAAGTAGTAGCAGTGTCAGTAGTAGTAGCAGTGGCAGTAGTAGTAGCAGTATCAGCAGTAGTAGCAGCAGCAGTAGCAATAGTAGTAGTCCTAATAATAGTAGCAGTAGTATTTCAAGTAGTAGTAGTAGTAGCAGTAGTAGTAGCAGTAATGGTAGTAGCAGTAGTAGTAGCAGTGTCAGTAGTAGTAGCAGTAGTAGTAGCAGTGTCAGTAGTAGTAGTAGCAGTGTCAGTAGTAGTAGCAGTAGCAGTTGTAGTAGTAGTAGTAGTAGTAGTAGTAGCAGTGTCAGTAGTAGTAGCAGTAGCAGTAGCAGTAGCAGTATAAGCAGTAGTAGCAACAGCAGTAGCAATAGTAGTAGTCCTAATAATAGTAGCAGTTGTATTTAAAGTAGTATTAGTCGTGGCGGTGGTGGTGATATGCTAAGACTGTAGATCCTAGGAAACCAGGTGTACAGAGCCATAATGTGGCCTTGGGAATCGGTCTCAAGCTGATGTGGCATATTCTCATTACGACAGTTTCCAGAAAAATACAGTGAACGGGATCAGCCCCTGTTTATTGATTGTATCGATTTTACAAAGACATTCGATGTGGATAGTCGTGAAGGTCTTTTCTCAAGAAGACTGGGCGCCCAACTATCCTTTTAAACATTATATAATCCTTGCACATGGGCATAAAAGGCACAGTAGGTTTCGACTGTGAAACATCGCAAGAGTTGGTAATCACGAATGGAGTGAAGCAGGAATATACTTCTGACCTAGCCTTTTTGGCGTCACTCCGTTTGAAATATGCATTTCGAGATGAAGGGTGGTATATTCATTCATTTTCAATACGACGGCAGCCTCAGCAATGCTCGTAGACTGAAAAGCTAAGACCACGATTTGAAGGTACTCGATGGAGTTGTTTTTGTATATGATGCTACATTTATATTACACTCAGAGGAGAAAATGCAACGATAACTATGTGCACTGGATTATGCCTTCTTCCCATCTCGACTAATAATCGGGGGGAAACGATATAAAGGATGGTGCAAGATGCTAATGATAGATATACAGTCTTGACTGACGGCAAAGAGCTGGAATCAGCTCACCATTTTACAAGCCATGGATCTTCAGTCAGTTATAAAATATCCCTGATTATATAATACCAAATATCCTGATAGCCTAGCCACAACAACAATGAACAGTTTGAGTTGAGTTGAATATCAAGACCCGACAATACAGCATTAGCAACATTTCCATAAGCGCTCCGACCTCATTTTCAGCAGCCAACGAAGAGTTTAAATACCAATGGTACCAATAGCAGTCTAAAGGTATGCCCGTCGTGCCTTTCATCTGAGTGGAGTATAGACTAGATCTCATATCCACTCCCCGATGAACCATTCTCTTTAGACAGTGTAATTATGATTGTGCCTCCGTGCTGTTCACTTACTCCCAAATAGCCTGGACAACACATAGCTTGTCCTGCACAAGCTTACCACCGAGTAGTGCCGAACTAGCCAGATTGTCTGCGTGTTCATGCCCCAACACACCTGAATGACCTGGAGAAAATATGCAATGGATGCTGAATACCCAGGACCTCTGTAGCGATTCATGCCACACAGCACGGAGTATATCTGCCTTCACTTTCTTTTTTTAAATGTTGCAATCACAACATGTGAATACAGCTAATTTTCAAGCCCACTAAAGGCCGCAGTGATTTTCCCTACCTCAGTTCTGAAACTTTATGTTGGGATATCACATGCCAGGCTTTGGTGCATTAATGGTCGTCCACTCACTCTTGCTATGAATTCCCATACACTTCTTTTGCCTCTCAACAGAAAGCCAACGGAACAGATAATCAGAACACCTGGTCGGGAATAGTCATGAATGAGCTGTTGAATTTCTAATTCCGCAGCGTATGCTTCAGTAGCGCCTACTGGCGAGTCTGCATTCTTATACCCAATATGATTCGAACGCTACAAATGTCTGATTGTTGCTCGTTTACTCTGACCCTTTCATAATCACGCTAAATATTAGAAAAGCAAGCAAACATGACAATAGCCTTCCACCTTTTAGTTTGTGATTCTTAGCTCTATTTAGAGCTTTGAGCAAGAGATGTTTCTTGTCCGCAACAACTCTGATGTGGGATTTCACGTGATACACTTTGAGTCCAGCTACAATAGTCGATAGTGCAAGCATATATCGCTGACATATATATCGCTTTTGTCATGGAATTACGACAGTCAAGACTCGCCACTCATATGACAGAGTACTAAGTCTCGAGTATTGCCTTATCCATCTAACAGAATCCTAAGAGACCTAATATCCAACATAGATTTATCTAACACTTTTGAGTTAGGGCGTTTGTATTCCGCATATTGCTAGTTTGTCCTCTCCCCAGTGTTCATTTGTTGTATTTACATATGTCTCAGAGTTTCAACTACCTATACAGACATGTAGATTTTTCTTGGAGCGACCCAAGCTAAATGACGTAGCTTATTTTTGTTTAGGAGTGTGACTGTTTATTCATGGCATGTGCTAATAAAGGATTTAAACATACACTTGTCATTTATGATTGTGATCATTTGAAGCTGCATAGTTCTGCTTCAACTTTGGTTTGAAATTGTTTCATGATTACAAATATTCAGGGGTGAGGAAAAAACGTTGCATTAGATAAGATACACGTTCAGAAAACATGATAATGATATAAGTAGAATGATTCGTTACTGGAACCGTCAAGATCAAATGAATAAAGGCAGAACCAAACACTCACGCTCCCAGGTCACCCCACCCCCCTTCGCCCCCACCCCGAGCGCACACATTAAGAAGGGAACTAGATGGGACGGTTGAAGTGCTGGGAAGGATATGGGATTAGCGGAGGATAGGACACCTTAGTTATTTGAGGGCCTATGTTAGTAAGTAAATGACCTTTTTAACCCCATTATGCGTATAGAGCATATAGGGCTAGACCTATATTTTATAGACCAACTGCCACTTGGTGGAGGATGTGGTCAGCATCACGCCGGCTGCCTTTGCCTTTACTTCCAGGGACTGCACTTGGTACTCACTCAAGACTGGGTCGACCTGCGAGCCAAATCATTTCTTTTTAAAGTCCGGCTCAGCCAGGAAGCAATCCCTGCACACACAAAAAAAAGGACAGAGATGACATAAATAAAAAGTAGAATAATGGAATAGTGTCAGTTGCTTATTTATGCCCCTTGACATAAGAAAAGATTGGGATAATTTTATGTTATAAATGACATTTCTGGTATAATCCTCTTTATTTATAGGCTTTTTGCTCTTAGTCAGTGTTTTGAATGTTTCCATACAGAAATATACATGATTTCTTTTTCGAAGTCTTTGTAATGCTGAGCAATGAACCAAAGATTATATCAAATACAAAGTAATAGTAGCCTCAATGGTAATACTTCTTGCAGAATTAGAAAAATTCCTTTCTATACAATAGTTCATCCAATACAATCTAAATGAGATGGAAAAAAATCTGGACAATAACTGGTATCAACAGCTGCAAGACAGCGAAGTTGGTTCCTTTTATTTTAGCACACTGTGAAAATAAATAACCAGAGAATTACCATAGGCACAGAAAGGGGAACAAATGGATTGAGAACACGATATCACCAAAGAGAAACACCACAACAACGTTGATGGTAGAGGCTAACAATGCTGGACATTCTGTGCATGATTTGGACAGAATTGCATGGCATAGAACGGAATGAACAAAAAGACGGTGATCCACTATATGACATATACCGGTACAACAGGCAACTGTGTTCTCTTTGATTTCAGCCCATCTCGGGAGCTGTGACATTTATTAGGGAGTGCCAGGAAAAGTGCAATATTACAGGAGCGTTAGGATTTGAAATGAACACAACTAACACTAACATTATCATTACCATACTCCCTGCCCCTCTCCCCATATTATTTTGACTTTCACGCGAATTCCCTACGAAATCTTGAAGCAATCAGATAGGGTGAAATAAAAGAAAAGAACCCGCAATATTATCTGTGTCCACTTAGTGTATTCGTAATAGTCACAGAGTGGCGACAGTCAAGTCTCGCCACCTCGAGTATTGCCTTATCCATCTAATAGAATCCTCAAGGACCTAATGTCAAACATTGATTGCTCTGACGCATTTGAGTTATGCTGTTTGTATTCCGTACCCTGCTAGTTTTTCCTCCTCCCGGTATTCATTTGTTGTATTTATACGTGTCTCAGAGCTTTAACTGACCAGACAGACGTGTGGATTTTTCTTATTGATATTGAAGTCGTCCCCATGTGAGAGGCAATTTTTCGTTATTTGAAGCCGCACCCTGGCTTTTGCCATAAATATGATCTAAACGGCTGAACCGGGTTTCCGGGACCTCTTCACGGGTGATTCTCATCCGCATGGTGGCACTTTGTGTCACTGTGTGTTTGTCGTACTGTGTGATGTCCTGGTGGGGTAAAATTACTTACTTACTTACTAACTTAGTCGCAACGTACACTAGTCTGGGAAGGGGGGGGGGGAATAAAAGAAAAGAACCGGTTATTCAAATGTTAAAGTCGAGAGAAGCAACTCCATTGTATCAGGTTTTATCCCAAATGGCTCGGTTTCTCTACACAGAACAGCCAGCCACCTGACGAGAGCGCCGCGCAGAGCACGAACTCCGTAATTTCGGCGAAGATCCCCAGAGAATCCGTAAAAGTTGTACTCGTGAAGTGAACGAGACAGACGGCTTGATCAACTGGCCACAGAGATCCACAAAGAACCGGCTGCTGACCATGACAACGATAATGAAGCTGTTTTTTTTTTTTTTTTCACTGGGCAGACGTGGACAAATACATGCATCAAAACACAGAAAAGGTCTAGGAACGCCTGATGTGCCATATGAATTGTAATAATGTACCATAATATAACATATTTGTAGAGGTCAATCTACTGGGTGGTTGATGTGATCAACATTCTGCCAGATATCGTCTTCAATTCTTGACCTCATTTGATTCACGACTTCCATGTTCCGAACATTAAACAGCCATGTAGGCCACCGGCCAATACAGGGACGTGGATCCTGTCTATAAAGCCATTCTAGTGAATAAAAATGTCGATTAGGGGTGTCATATGTATTGGTATCTCTAACGAAATCAACGCAATTCCTTACAAGACAGACAAACATTAAGGCAACATGCCTGATAAAACGTAATATTCATATCTGTCAAATCAGGCATATTTCGGTTTCTCGGTTTCAGAGTTACATTATTGATGTCTTAGAAACAAAATTTCTAGGAAATCTATGCTCCGTCAGTCGTTAATATCTTTAAAAAATGGCTTGACTGTATGGTAAATCTATGCTCCGTCAGTCGTTACTGTCTTTAAATAATAGCCTGACTGTATGGTACATCTATGCTCCGTTAGTCTTTACTTCTTTAAATAATGGCCTAACTGTATGGTAAATATATGTTCCGTCAGTCGTTACTGTCTTTAAATAATGGTGACTGTATGGTAAATCCATGCTCCTTCAGTCGTTACTATCTTTAAATAATGGCTTGACTGTATGGTAAATCTATGCTCAGTCGTTACTATATTTAAATATTGGCCTGTAAGAAAAAAGTAAAGATCCCTTTTCACACCTTTTGGCGCATCGGGCATATGGGCAAAGAGCGTCCCATATTTTTACAGACCATCAGCACTATGTGGGTAATGTGGTCAGCATTACGTCGGCTGTCTTTACTTTCCCAGGACAGCCCATCCTTGTACCCATTTTAGGCTGGGTCGACCTGCTACGTCCCATACCACGATAAAAATCCACGCAGCCTGCAGTGGGTTTAGATCGCGGTATGCTGGCTTACGAGTCGGACTCGCAACGCCTTAGCCACGGACTGTATAGTAAATCTATGCTCAGTCAGTTGATACTATCTTTAAATAATGGCTTGACTGTATGGTAAATCTATGCACAGTCAGTCATTACTATCTTTAAATATTGGCCTAACTGTATGGTAAATCTGTGCTCAGTCAATCGTTACTATCTTTAAATAATGGTGACTGTATGGTAAATCTATGCTCCTTCAGTCGTTACTATCTTTAAAAAATGGTGACTGTATGGCAAATCTATGCTCAGTCAATCGTTACTAACTTTAAATAATGGTGATTGTATGGTAAATCTATGCTCAGTCAATCGTTACTATCTTTAAATAATGGCCTGACTGTAAGGTAAATCTATGTTCAGTCAGTCGTTACTATCTTTAAATAATGGTGACTGTATGGTAAATCTATGCTCAGCCAGTCGTTACTATCTTTAAATAATGGCCTGACTGTTTGGTAAATCTATGCTCAGTCAGTCGTTACTATCTTTAAATGATAGTGTCTGTATGGTAAATCTATGCTCCGTCAGTCGTTACTATCTTTAAATAATGGCCTGACTGTATGGTAAATCTATGCACAGTCAGTTGTTGCTATCTTCAATGACCTGATTGTATGGTAAATCTATGCTCAGTCAATCGTTACTATCTTTTAATAATGGTTACTGTATGGTAAATCTATGCTCAGTCAGTCGTTACTATCTTTGAATAATGGTGACTGTATGGTAAATCTATGCTCAGTCAATCGTTACTATCTTTAAATAATGGTGACTGTTTGGTAAATCAATGCTCAGTCAGTCGTTACTATCTTTAAAAAATGGTGACTGTATGGTAAATCTATGCTTAGTCAATCGTTACTATCTTTAAATAATGGCCTGACTGTATGGTAAATCTATGCTCAGTCAGTCGCTACTATCTTTAAATAATGGCCTGACTGTATGTTAAATCTTTGCTTGGTCAGTCGTTACTATCATAAAATAATGGCCTGACTGTATGGTAAATCTATGCTCCGTCAGTCGTTACTATCTTTAAATAATGGCCTGACTGTATGGTAAATCTATGCACAGTCAGTTGTTGCTATCTTCAATGACCTGACTGTATGGTAAATCTATGCTCAGTCAGTCGTTACTATCTTTAAATAATGGTGACTGTGTGGTAAATCTATGCTCAGTCAGTCGTTACTATCTTTAAATAATGGTTACTGTAGGGCCAATCTATGCTCAGTCAGTCGTTACTATCTTTAAAAAATGGTGACTGTTTTATAAATCTATGCTCAGCCAATCGTTACTATCTTTAAATAATGGTGATTGTATGGTAAATCTATGCTCAGTCAGTCGTTACTATCTTTAAATAATGGTTACTGTATGGTAAATCTATGCTCAGTCAGTCGTTACTATCTTTAAATAATGGTGACTCTATGGTAAATCTATGCTCAGTCAATCGTTACAATCTTTAAATAATGGTGACTGTTTGGTAAATCTATGCTCAGTCAGTCGTTACTATCTTTAAATAATGGTGACTGTATGGTAAATCTATGCTCAGTCAATCGTTACTATCTTTAAATAATGGCCTGACTGTATGGTAAATCTATGCTCCGTCAGTCGTTACTATCTTTAAATAATGGCCTGACTGTATGGTAAATCTATGCACAGTCAGTTCTTGCTATCTTCAATGGCCTGACTGTTTGGTAAATCTTTGCTCAGTCAGTCGTTACTATCTTTAAATAATGGTGACTGTATAGTAAAATCTATGCTCAGTCAATCGTTACTATCTTCAAATAGCAGCCTGACTGTATGGTAAATCTATTCTCAGTCAGTCGATACTATCTTCAAAAAATGGCCTGAAAGTATGGTAAATCTATGTTTAGTCATTTGTTACTACCTTTAAATAACAGCCAGACTGTATGTTAAATCTATGCTTAGTCATTCGTTACTATCTATAAATAACAGCCTGACTGTATGGTAAATCTATGCACAGTCAGTTGTTACTATCTTCAATGGCCTGACTGTTTGGTAAATCTTTGCTCAATCAGTCGTTACTATCTTTAAAAAATGGTGACTGTTTGGTAAATCTATGCTCAGTCAGTCGTTACTATCTTTAAATAATGGTGACTGTATGGTAAATCTATGCTCAGTCAATCGTTACAGTCTTTAAATAATGGCCTGACTGTGTGGTATATCTATGCTCATTCAGTCGCTACGATCTTTAAATAATGGCCTGACTGTATGTTAAATCTATGCTCAGTCAATCATTACTATCTTTAAATATTGGCCTAACTGTATGGTAAATCTTTGCTTAGTCAGTCGTTACTATCTTTAAATAATGGCCTGACTGTATTGTGAATCTATGCTCCGTTAGTCTTTACTTCTTTAAATAATGGCCTAACTGTATGGTAAATATATGTTCCGTCTGTCGTTACTGTCTTTAAATAATGGTGACTGTGTGGTAAATCTATGCTCAGTCAATCGTTACTATCTTTAAATAATGGCCTGACTGTATGTTAAATCTATGCTCAGTCAATCATTACTGTCTTTAAATAATGGCCTGACTATGGTAAATCTATGCTCCGTCAGTCGTTACTATCTTTAAATAATGGCCTGACTGTATGGTAAATCTATGCACAGTCAGTTGTTGCTATCTTCAATGACCTGACTGTTTGGTAAATCTTTGCTCAGTCAGTCGTTACTATCTTTAAAAAATCACCTGACTGTATGGTAAATCTATGCAAAGTCGGTTGTTGCTATCTTCAATGGCCTGACTGTTTGGTAAATCTTTGCTCAGTCAGTCGTTACTATCTTTAAATAATGGTGACTGTTTGGTAAATCTATGCTCAGCCAATCGTTACTTTCTTAAAAAAACAGCCTGACTGTATGGTAAATCTATGCACAGTCAGTCGTTACTATCTTCAAATAAAGGCTTGATTGTATGGTAAATCTATGCTTAGTTATTGGTTACTATCTTTAAATAACAGCATGACTGTATGGTAAATCTATGCACAGTCAGTTGTTACTATCTTCAATGGCCTGACTGTTTGGTAAATCTTTGCTCAGTCAGGCGTTACTATTTTAAATAATGGCCTGACTGTATGGTAAATCTATGCTCAGTTAGTCGTTACTATTTTTAAATAATCTTCTGACTGTATGGTAAATCTATGCTCAGTTAGTCGTTACTATTTTTAAATAATCTTCTGATTGTGTGGTGACCAACATAAAAAGAAATAAAAGGCCCCTGACCCCCCCCCCCACCCCCACTGTTGAGAAGGTAGTGACAGACATGCTCCATGCAGAGGGGAAAGCATCGTTTCAGAGGTCCTAGGTAGTTTGTGTATTCTGGATATTTTCTCCAGGTTATGCCGGTTTGTTGGGAAACGAGCAAGCAGACAGACTGGCCAGTTGTTAGTGTCCTTTGTGAGCGAGTGAACGTATCGATGCGGAGGTACAAATAGATCATGGTCTGGGGAAAATGTCTTGCGAGGAGTTACCAGGGGATCTGGCCGACGTTCAACACTTTGGGGAAAGGCGAGACGGATATACAATCAAACAGTTACTGGCAGCATCAAAATCAGATCTCTTCGATTGCTGCTGAAGATGTTGACGAAGCGCTAATGGGAGTTCCAGAGTGCTGTGATGTCGATTCTCAATTTAACATTAAACATTCAACGTTCCCTAACCTCCCATTTTCCTAGCGGTCATCATTGCGGCGATAGTGCTCATTGGCGGCCATCGCTTGGTGCTTTTTGGCGGTCATTACATCAGGTGCTTATTGGCGGCCATCTTGTCGACATTAGATGCTCACTGATGGCAATCTTTACAGTACTTTCATAATTCTTAACTTTCTTAGTGCTACAGTCTTCTTCTTTTTGTGTTTGCTTTTTGATTTACACAGACAGACAGGTTCTCGTAATGAACTTGACTGTTTTTGTGAGCTCCTTTTCAGTCCTGTGCAACTTTGCCTGCAGTGGTAACTCACTAGGCCAGTATTCCCTTCTTAATGGGATGAACAAGGGACATTCTTGCAGGAAATTGTTCTGTAGTCTGCACACACAGCCCACAAGGGCACAAAGGTGAACTACTTAGACGAAGCCTGTGCATATGCTGCTTAAGTTTGTTATGTCCTGTCCTGAGACGTAGGATAATGACCAGCCCATGCTGGTCAAGTAAGTGGTTGTCATCTCTGGCCATTCTTTGTTTACTTCTAATAGCCTGGATGGCCCATTTCTTCTCCTAGTATGTTACTGTATTCTATTCCTGGTCATATTCTGCACCTTTCTTAGAAAGTTTATCTGCGGTTTCGTTGCATGGTATACCACAGTGGGGCGCACTCACTGGAGTACAGTACGCTTTAAGGTAGCCACCCTGCCAAGTTCTGATCTTAGGTAAGGGAGTTTGTCACTCCTGAGGGCTTGGATGCATATGGCATCTGTGAAAATGACCACTTTGTGGCAGTCAAAACTGGTGCTGTGTAACATTTCGGCAGCCTGCTCTAGTGCTTCGATCTCTGATGTATAGTTGAAACAGAATTGACCAGTGTGTATACACTTTGTGTGACGGTGGTTGCCTGTGTATGTAATAAAGACTCCAGCACCCCTATTTTAAACCGCACTGGTTGCTGATCCATCTGTGTAAACATGTATCCACGACTGTTCGGGCTAGTTTTCCTGAATCACACCAAGAGCAGCTGTTCGTTTTTGAAGGTTATTGGATTCATCTCCAGTTGTGAATCCATTGACTGAAGTAATTATCTGTATCGTATCACTGACTTGCTCTCAAGGTACAGGATATAGGGTAGGTTTCAATGGTGTTGTTCTAATAGGTAGATCTGCTTGATACTGTCTTCTAAGTCTTTTTCCCTGATGGACAAAGCTGTTACTTTTGAGACACCCGAATGTCAGATCATTTAATCTTGCATTCATTGGATGTGACTGCATACTATTAAACTTCTCCATCTGGATCATAGTTGTTGTGTCTCTTGTATAGGACAGTGTCTGCAGTGAAGTTATTTTCTGCTTCTCCAGGATTGGTGCAGTTTTCATGGATCCTGTGATGAGTCTAAGGGCTTGATTTTGCACTCTGTCTAACGAATGTAGATAGAAATTAGCAGCTGTTGACCATGCTGTTGCACCAAACTCCAAGTGGGATCTTATCGCTCCATTATAAACTTTTTTTTTTTTTGGGGGGGGGGGGGGGTTTCAATTGCTCCCTATCTTGTGCCTGCCAGTTTTCTAAGTAGGCCTAGTCGTCTTCTGGCCTTCCCTTTTACATACTATATGTTTGCTCCACGAGAGTCTTTTATCAAACGTGACGCCAAGATAAGTGGGAAAGCTTGCTTCTCTTAGCAAGAATGTTCCTATGCAGTGCTACCTTAATTCCTGGGGCGGACGGTAACTTAAAAAGAAAACCCCTCACGTAAATTTGTGATACTGGGACAAGAGTCGAACCGTGAAAGTGATTGAGGCCTTGCTACATTTAACTTTAATTTGTATACGCCAATCTGCTCGAGCAATTCATCGGCACATAACCGAGACAACATTTAGTGACTTAAAAAACTGGAGTTGTCTCCTTGGAGTAAAAAAAAATAAATTTCAGCGAAGTGTGTTTGGAAATGCAGAATATGAGTGGTCCTGTGTGTTTGTGAACCTTTAAAAATAAAATTCGTTCGTTCGTTTGTTTTGTTTGTTTTGTTCTTTTGTCCATTTCGAATCTCTGCTCCCGTGCGGGACGCAACTTATAGTTATTTTGAAGCACCACCCGGCTGTGCTCGGGAATACTAAATACAATCCTACGAGTTTAACGGGGTTTCTGGGCCTATCCCCGGGTGATCATCATCCGAATGGTGGCACTTTGTGTCACCCAGTGTTTATTGCTCGGTATGATGTCATAGTAACGGTCTTGTGCAGCAGCCTCCAACGTCGCTGTGGTGAATCCAAAAGAATTTAGGGTAGTTTTGAGAGTGTCCGTGTAGCGCTTTTTCTGGCTTCCATGGGACCTCTAATTTATTTATTTATTTATTGATATATTACACTGCCCTGGGAGACTGTGTGAATAGTGCTGGACCTAGACTTACTTTATCGACATACAATTGCAAATGGAAAGAAGAATAGAGGCTTGCAAGTGTAAATGCTATTAACGCACTTTACGAATTAGTTATTTCAAACATAAAACAAACAAAAATCTCGGAGACGATACATACAAATGTGCAGGCCATCAAGAGCCTTTCTTCGCAGTGGTTAACGTCACAACTAGCTTGGTTCTGGCAAGTGGTATGAGGAGTCGAAGAAGAATTCAGAACGACAACATCAGGAAACGGACATGACTAAGAAATCATAGCCTTGTTCATCAAGGGGGAAGACAGAGTCAGATGGCAGGTTTTGAATGCTAATGATTCCATAAATACACCTCCACGACCCTAATGGGTTAAGGGTTTTGTTATAGAATTGGAGAATATACAGATTGGTCTTGCTGTCCTATGTGCCCCAGTTATAACTTCTTTAGAGGCTGATAGGGTGTCTGAGGTTTGCCCTGTTGGTTGTCCTTCTAGAATGAGACGCTGTCTCCTCGGGGTAGCCGAAACGTCAGGTATCAGCATACGGGCGAAAAACAAAAGGCAATTTTTTGGTTGTAGTCAAGCTGGTCAAACATTTTCTTGGACACAGTCATCTGTCTTCCCTTGTCTCTATGGTCGAGCATTTTCTCTACACTGTCTCGCTGACGGTGGACGCAGGATGTCAAGGGTGCCCCTGGCAGAACTTTCATCATGTGGAAAGACTGACAAGCGATTGAATGGCGCTCTCTAGTCGAGTATTTTCCTCGTAATCTGTCGCGACTGTGAACACAGGATGCCGAGGATGCCCTTGGAACGAACGTTCAACATGCGGACAGACTGGCAAAGGATCGAATAGCAGTCTTCAGTCTAGTTTTTTTCTAATACTGTCTCGAAAGGAGGCCCTGCTAAAAACGTTCATCATGTGGAAAGACTGGCAAGAGAACGAGCAACTTTTAGATGTGTCCTGATAAGAGTGACGTTAGTGTGAAGTTCTAGAAAGAAATTACCATTCCGTGTGACTTCTACGAAACTATAAGGGGATGAAAATGGAAAAAAAAAAGGGGGGGGGGGGAGAAGACTGGAGAGGGGGGCAACTAACTGTAACTTAGAACACACATTGTAAAAGGTGACTATTTAAGTATTTTCTGTAAGCAGATTTTTTGGGCAGATATCACAACCCTTTACTACAATGACGAGGCATGAGTGTAACGGTTGTAATGGCTGCTTGCCGTTTCGATACCTAATAAGCCTGCATTGTTTCACTATTTGTTATTACTGTTTAATATTGATTGCAATTATGCCACTTGGTTTACGTCTGGTCAAGAAAGTAAAGCTTGTTATAAGTAATACCATTGTGACAAAAATGCTCTCTGTTTGCTTACATCGATTAGGCAGAAAATGCAACGTACGAGAGCGACGAGTTACTAATTGTACGATGCTGGCTGCATATTTATATCCTGAACAGCGAAGCGACGAAAAGGAAAATACCACGTTATACTCTCTCCACTGTTATCGTAACCTAATAATGCTTAATTTTGTCAAAACCGCTTACACGTGCGAATTGATCTCGCCTCGCCGCTGTGTTTTTGCCTTTTAATTTTTTTCCTCCAGGATTGCATTCGGTTCTAGCAACGATTCCCGGTCCAAGCACACCGTGATTGCTGACCCTAACACGCGCGACTCTCTGTTACAGGGGTGTCGGGTTGTTTTCTCTACGACGCTTTCATTGGCGTTGACTCGTGCTCTATATTACACATTAAGAGCGCTTTTAACGACCCGAAAAGATTTAGAACTGGAGCTAACTCCAACACCCCCCCCCCTCCCTACACACTCTCAGCCTACGTCCCACGAGATCCTGCAGCCTACGTTCCGTAGTTTCGTAACTGTTAAAATTTTGCGGTCGACCTTAAAAAATGCCATATGAGGTGCAGACGATAGGCGTGGACGGCAGGATGTCGTGTTCCTGCAGAAAAGCAACACTTCTCTCCTTGTCGGTCGTCAACGCTGACAACTGAATAAAATTCATGTTGTAATTATAGGCCGCTAAGAACAACGAGTAAAACACGGTATACTTGGCCACTCAAAGAGCGCCCAGTATATACATTACAGATCACAGCGTGGCTTCCCTCTAACTTAGACTATCGCATGGAAATCGTTAGCAAGCATCAATGAAAGCCCAAGTACGCTCTATTTGGGCCGGGGATCGTGACTAGAACCTTGCATTCTAAAAGATTCACACTAAGTGACTCACATAGCCACTATTAAGTTAAAAGATGTAACGAGCAAACCGCATGAACCCTGTTCAAGCGGACGGTTACCGAGCATTATCATCCTCGCCCGCATTGGTATGCAGGTTACACCGAGCGTGTGTGGTGGTTACGGTTTCCCTATTATAACTTCTGTGCAAGTTGAACGGGGCTTATCTTGATTCTTATGCCTCGTGGTTTCACACCTACATGTACTTTTCGTTTCTTATCCAGATTCAGATGTGCTGATATCAAAGTGTCCAGTTTTCCAGGTAGCCACCCGAAGAGGTTAAACTGTACGTACGTAGCCAGCTGAAAAGGGTTAAACTGTATACAGTAGCCACCTGAAGGGGTTAAAGTGCACAAAGAAGCCATTAAAAGGGGTTACACTTTAGCAGTAGCCATCTGAAGGAGTTAAAGTGCACGAACGTAGCCACCCGAGGGGGTTAAACAGCGTACGTTTACACAGCAACCGGTAGTACACTGTGGGTGGGTGCAAATTGTTTAACACCGTGTCTGTACGATGTATAACACAACCATTAGCCAAACAGCTGCGGAAGGGATGACTCACATCACGAGCTAAACCCAGTTGTAGTTTTTCGTTTTGTGTCTGAAAGCCAATGAGATTACCTCACTGTTGTAACTGCCGCAACAGCCACACTCAGGCGAAGAGTCCTGGGTATCTCTCTCTCTCTCTCTCTCTCTCTCTCTCTCTCTCTCTCTCTCTCTCTCTTTCTCTCTCCCTTTCGCACTTTCTCTATCTATCCCCATCCCCCCCTCTGTCCCTCCCCTATCCTCTCTCTGTCTCTCTCCCAGACATGATCTGGATGCTTCTATAAATAAGACGGAAATAAGAGGGAAATTGCCTCGGTGACAACTTTTATCAGTTCGTGCAAGCGGTGGAGTCTATTCTTGGAGAAGATATGGGAAATACAGAAACTCATCACTCTATGATTAGATTTTTGCTTGATTGTTTTTACTGTTTTCTTCAAACGTGTTAGTATCTTATACAACTTCTTCTTCAATTTGGCGTTTACTGAATGTAACCTCCAGCAGAAAGTTCTAGTTGTTCGCCTTTATCTAGACTTTAGTCCTGTTCCAGAACGTGCGATTTGTGTGTATATATCTGTTTTACAGATGTGGCTTGTTTGTATGCAGACTATTGGTCAGATGCACTTCTTGAAGGAAACATACCTCATTAGTCGACTTTTACGCCATGCTTTAGGAGACAATGAGTCTACTCTTCCCCCACCCCCCGAAAAAATGTGGCCCCAGAGCCCATACGGGCAGCTTACAAAACGATTCTATATTTGTTTTTAAAGCGGTTATCATTCATTATCAGTGTGTCATTCCAGTTAGCATTGATGGTCAAGGTACACCAGCCCACTTTTCATAACTCTAGCTGTATTGGAGTAGTGAACGTAGATGACAATCAAGTCACACAGCGTTGATCATATCAGCTGTAGCCATGCTTCTTACACTAGGTACTCTAGTGTCTTTGTCGCGCGCCCACGTGGGTAAATACACTGAAATAGTGAGGGTGTGGGTTTGAACCTTAACAATGCCCACCCACGTGAGAAACTGGACTATTATCTAAGCTATGTTGATCCTAGACAGTCCTGGATAGCCAAGAAAACAGCGAGTGGCTCGTTCCATGAAATGAAAGTTGCTGTACTTGTATCCACAGGAGTAGGAGAAGGGATAGATAGATATCAGGATACACCCACTGTGATATTATCTCGATACACAGTTAACCCCTGCGACTATTCTCCTCTCCTGGCATTACTTAAAAGCCCCCATCAAGTGATTTAAATATTTGTTAGCTGAAGTAAACTAATATGCACAAAGACACTTGAACCTAAGTACACAATTTACTCAACTATCATGAAACTCATCACACATGATTTATTTGAATAAATCGAAATTAAAATGAACTTGTTTAGGCTAGTAGAGTTGGAATGATGTGAATGATGACAGTTTGTACATATACTTAACTCCTAGTAGGAGAATTCACCGTCAGGACAGTTCTCGGCTTGAGACCCTGCCTATCTTTTCCCAGTTTGTCGTCCTCACTGCTTTCTGCAGGTCGTTACACTCGACGGTCGGCAAATAATGGATGCCTACTAGTCCCTGCCCAATGTGGGAACTGGAGAATGAAGAAACAAGCGCATATTTGTAGTATCTGCTCTAGATGTACACTAAGCATGTATATTATACTAACATCAAGCATGTTTATTTAAATAAAACATTTCATCTCTCCCTCATGCTCACATTCACTCCTGTCCAATTTGGAAGGGCTTATGTCTCACATTCCAACTGTTACATCTTCTGCCTTCCTCTACACGTCCTGTAATGATAGTCAAGTCTTCTACGTCAGGTGCCATCTCTCGTACAGACTCAAATGACAATCAGTCAGACAGAACCAGTTCTGGAATCTATGCTTGGAACAATCGACGCGCCCAGAAAGCTAACAATATTTCTGAGGCGAATCAAATAACAAATCTCGTGGATTTACTCTCCGGGATCAATCTCCGCATTAGCCTACCGAGAGTTAAACACATTTCAGTGTGTTAGCTGTATGTAATACAGATTCACATTAACCACACGTGAAAAGATTGCCAAAGTTATCTTCACGCTTGTGATTTCAAAAACATGATAGTTCATTAAATTTCAATGGCAACAACAACATTTAGGTTTTACAACATTGAAACACATGTACACGAAAAGAAAAACATTCCTGACACTATCAAATAGGAAATAAAGCAATGTGACAGTGCCCTACGAGAATGAAGAAATGTCCGCCTAGGAGTACTACAAAGTGATGAAGACACACACTTGAGTAAAAAGACAGTTAAAACTCTATCATAAAATATAGATTTGAACCTAATTTCGATCTTACCTGGAAAAATGAAACCACGATGCCAAAAGTTCTGTCTCAAGCTTAGGTTAAGCCCAACAGATGGTATGTGCTGGACAGGATCTCATTTACCACACCTAGAATTCACCCCTTTATAACTTTTATCAAGCTCCTCCTACATTACGCCTAAAATCATTCTCATACAAGGATATCACAGCTCCTCCCTTGTGGGTAAGTTTATTCGCTGTCAGTCAGGGCTGTACAACACTTGTTTAAATTCCCACGCTAGGATCTCCTGGTCAATTCATCTGACCAGAGCAAATAAGACAAGTCACACCTCTAGTCTACTTCACCTGTCATCACAATAAAATCCGACTTTGTCAATTCTTCTGCCAACACTTTCCGCTCACTGTGTCAATAGTGACCGTCGGACCTGCCGTCGAGTTAGGTAACCTCAGGGGGAATTAAACACAATTAGCCGGAGTTAGCTGCTCCTAAAAGTCTAGCTAGGAGATAAAATATCTGACACCAACAGATGGTGTGCAAATCTCCAGTCAGTAAGTCTGCTTGGTCAGTCTTATCTCTGTACCTTAACACTTAACATCTGGGAAAAAGTTGTAGTGTTTGATATGACCAACGGTCCAGGAGAATTAAAGGTGTGATGTGGTCATCCTATTTAGATTAAGGATGTATCCAAATCCCTATTTGTCTGTATACTTTCAAAATACAAAGAAATAAAAGTAGGTTGAGGAAAGACATTCTGGAGTCACCGAGCGTATTGTCACAGTCTTACCTCTTCATATAATTCAGACGTGTTGATTGTCATGGCACATGATGATAATGATATATACTTTTAATTATTAGCCATTGAAACTAAGCCCGCATAAGTGGTCAAGCGCTACAACTCTTGCCCATAGCAGTTAGGTTATCACATGGGCAAACTGGGCAAGAGCTAATTATTTCATATCCAATGTATCTGAGCGACAGAGGTGACAGGATTCGAACAGAGGTGAAACGATCTGAACAAAGGTGACAGAATTGGAACAGAGGTGAAACGATCTGAACAAAGGTGACAGGATTCGAACAGAGGTGAAACGATCCGAACAAAGGTGAAAGGATTGGAACAGGCAGCCAACAGCATGAACCGATAACAGACGCAGTAATGCTGTATGGCGGTTTGATGGTGAAGACTGGTTAATGTCAAGGGGTGTTGCAGATGCTTTGAAAACGAATTGGGAGAGGAAGAACTAGGGAATATGAGGTTAAAAAATAAGAGGGAACGAACGTAACGGATTCAAGAGCTACCTTTATTTTTAAAGGGTCACAAACTGGGCACCAGGCTCATCGCACATTCGGTCCTTCCTGACACCCATCTTTCACACAGCAATTCTATCAACAAAGCAATGTATGTTTATATAAAAATATACATATTGTGATTTTTTTTTTTAAACACACAAAGGCATTGGTAGTAAAATGCATGAGCACACTCGGAAGAAGGAAGGAGAAGGGCGGAGGGTGGCAGGAAAGGAGAGAAAGGGGAAAGTGAGGAAGACAAGAGATGGGGTTTTGATTGCAAGAAAGAAAGTGAGAAGAAAGGGGAAAGTGAGGAAGACAAGAGATGGGGCTTTGATTGCAAGAGAGAAAGTGAGAAAAAAGGGGTTGGGGGAGAGAGGGAGAGAGAGAGAGAGAGAGAGAGAGAGAGAGAGAGAGAGAGAGAGAGAGAGAGAGAGAGAGAGAGAGAGATGTGGGTTGCAAAGAGATTATAGAAACTAAATATACAAAAGTAGCCATGGATTCTTAAGCCGTGTTCGTACGAAAGTGAACGTGTCCGAATGTGACAAAACTACAGTTGCCTAGAACTCGTTCTTTGCCACCCATCTGATTGTGATACACATGAACTAGACAGCCGTGTGTGAACTTCATCAGAGAAAGCTGAACAAACAGAACTCAGCCGATACATCAATATGCCCGCAAGAAATCTTTTTAGTGTCAGCGATCGTGATTTGGCACCGACTTGTTCTTTTTCATTTAGAAAATGTAGTTTCTTCGTCATTTTGTGAAGATGATATGTTAGGACAGGGATTCGATCATCTGCCGATGCCCTCTCTTTCTCTCTTTTATGGCGTGTGTGTTATATCTCTGTAGAAACGGTAAGCTTCTAATGATATCCTCTCTTTCATGGCCTGTGTATGATATACCTAGAGATGTTTTAGATCAGCAGTTCTCAGCCTATAGGTCGCAACTCTTTTGGGGGTCGAAAGACCCTTTCACAGGGGTCGCCTAAGATCTTCAGAAGAACATTTTCACTGAAGTTATAAAGTAGCAAAGATAATAATTGTAGGTATGGGGGTCACCACAACATGATGAACTGTATTACAGGGGTCGTGGCTGTCGGAAGGTTGAGAGCCACTGTATTAGATCTTCTGGTG
Source organism: Candidula unifasciata (assembly GCA_905116865.2). Taxonomy (NCBI): domain Eukaryota; kingdom Metazoa; phylum Mollusca; class Gastropoda; order Stylommatophora; family Geomitridae; genus Candidula; species Candidula unifasciata. The sequence goes on along the minus strand of CAJHNH020000323.1, from coordinate 87,103 downwards.
ATGTTCTCTCCGGTTCTCTTTCATGGCCTATGGTCATATGTTTGGATAGGTATACATCTTCTGGTCATATGTTTGGATAGGTATAAATCTTCTGGTCATATGTTTGGATAGGTATACATCTTCTGGTCATATGTTTGGATAGGTATAAATCTTCTGGTCATATGTTTGGATAGGTATAAATCTTCTGGTCATATGTTTGGATAGGTATAAATCTTCTGGTCATATGTTTGGATAGGTATAAATCTTCTGGTCATATGTTTGGATAGGTATAAATCTTCTGGTCATATGTTTGGATAGGTATAAATCTTCTGGTCATATGTTTGGATAGGTATAAATCTTCTGGTCATATGTTTGGATAGGTATAAATCTTCTGGTCATATGTTTGGATAGGTATAAATCTTCTGGTCATATGTTTGGATAGGTATACATCTTCTGGTCATATGTTTGGATAGGTATAAATCGTCTGGTCACATGCTTTCTGCTCATTCTTTCACGGCACGTGGGTGATATCTTTGAAGAGTTATTAAATCTTCTGGCGATGTCCTCTCTGGTCTCTCTGTCATAGCATGTGGGTGATGTGACTGGAGAGGTATTAGATCTTCTGGTAATATGCTCTGTGCGCTTTCTTTCATGGCATGTGGGTGATATGTCTGAAGAGGTATTAGATCTTCTGGTAATATCCTCTCTGGTCTCTCTATCATGACATGTTGATGATATGTCTGAAGAGGTATTAGATCTTCTGGTAATATTATCTCTGGTCTCTAATTTTGTTTTCAAAGAGAGAGAGAGAGAGAGAGAGAGAGAGAGAGAGAGAGAGAGAGAGAGAGAGAGAGAGAGAGAGAGAGAGAGAGAGAGAGAGAGAATAGTGTAATATTTTGCAAATTTTAATTTCATCTTTCACTGAGAGACAGTGAGAGAACACGAATCATTTAGAGAGAGAGAGAGAGTGAGAGAGAGAGGGAGAAAGAGAGGTCTCGAAATAGTAAACGAGGGACAGGGCGACAACAACAAAAACAGAGACAAAGTCAGTGGTGATCAATCTATTATATAGTTGGATGACATGTTTGTATACTGAGATTTCTGTGTTCTTCTACTCCGTCTCTTCCTTCTCTCTCTCTCTCTCTCTCTCTTTCTTCTCTCGCTCTCTCTCTCTCTCTCTCTCTCTCTCTCTCTCTCTCTCTCTCTCTCTATTTTCCTCCAGTGTTTACATTGCTATAGAACGAATCTTTAGCTTCGCTTACCTGGGGTTGTTAAGTGTGGGTTTATCCTGTCCTGGGTCTAAAGATAGTATCATGCCTTTGCTTGTCAAGAAGATAGTAGGCATGCTGTAAGTTAGAGACATTTTCATGTCATCCAGACACTGGGCGTATGCTGCTAGATCCATACTTATAAACCTGGACACTGAACGACCAACTAGTAGTAGTATAGAACGACATAATCCTTATTTTTGTTTCAGTGAGGTCCCCCCCCCCCCCGTCCTTTAGGCAATTTGAAAAATTGGAGAAAAGAGGGAGGGGAGGGGTGGACTATCAACCAGGGTAGGTAGTGCCCCCACCACCCCCCCCCCACCCCTTCCATTTTTCAGTTTGAGGGGGAAAAACTAGCAACCCTTCCGAACTAGAGGGTTGGAATTTCCGCCCCCCCCCCCCCGCGCTACTTTATTTTCCAACTGTAGGGTTATTAGTACAGCCTAAAAAGTAAACCCCCAAAAAAACTTGGGGGGGGGGGGGGGGGTATGGATTATGTCGTTCTTACACTACTAATAAAATATTGAACAAAGTCTCTTAACATGTAAAAATATATATACAGTAGAACCTCGCTTAACGAGCACGTCTCATAACGAGTAATTCGCATAACGAACAAAACAAATTGTGAAAAAATCACTTGTTTAACGAGCGACGTTTCGCATAACGAGTGGCAAGGAGAGGGGAAGTTCCGAATTGTGCGCATGTAACATCAATCTGTGTTTAGCACTCGTTCCAGTAGCATCCAAGTTTCGTTTATGATCACACATTCTCTCAAACTTGTGTTATATTGTGATATATGTACATGAATCCTCCAGGCCTACAAGATGACCTCTCTGAAGAATTTAAGTTCATCAAGATCCAGTTTCTGTCTCCCAACACCACTCCGTTACTCCAGCCCATGGTCCAGGAAGTTATTTCTAACTTTAAGAAGCTCCACACCAAAACACTCTTCGAGCGTTGTTTTCAGGTCATCGAAGGAACCAACATCACTCTCAAAGAGTTTTGGAAAAATCACTTCCACATCGTTGCCTGCCTCAAGACCATCGACAAGGCGGGGAAAGGGGTTACCAAAAAACCCCCAACTTCTGCTTGGAAGAAGCTTTGGCCGGAGAGCGTTGTCGATTTGTGACTTTGAGGGGTTCAAGACAGTACCTGTGGATCCTGTCGTCAATAAGACTTTGTCTTTGGCCACTATCATGGGATTGGAGGTGGATAACAGTGATATCGAAGAGCTTGTGGAAGAGCACAGCCAAGAGCTGACCACCCAAGAGCTTATGGAGTTGCATTGTGTTTCACAGCAAGACGTTTTGGAAGAAAGCTTGTCAAAGGAGGAGGAGGCGGTAACGGTAAAGCAACTATCTTTTGGCGAAATAAGAGAAATGCTGAAAGCATGGCAAACTGTTGCATCTTACATTGAGAATCATCACCCTAATAAGAAAGTGGCTATGCGCGTTGCAAATTTATTTAATGATAATGCTGTGTCGCATTTTCGAAAAATTTTGAAGCGTCAGCAAAAACAAATGTCTCTTGACATCTTTCTAGTAAAAAAAAAAAATAATTATCTATGTATCATAATTATTTCGACTTTTTTTCTACAAATCGAATTCGCATTCCAGGTGGGTTCGTTCTGCGTTTGAAGAAAAGATGAAGATGATTCACTCTCCTTAAAAATATGTATATAACTTTTTTTTTAAATAATCGTTAAACGTAGCATTTTGTGAGGTTCGACTGTAAATAAACATGGGGGGGGGGGGGGGGGGGAGTAGTATTTCCTAGAAACAAACACAATTAAATAGAGAGGTTTTTTGTGTCTGCGAATGTAAAGGGACATGCCGAAAGACCTTTGAAAAATATAGAGTGAGACAATGAAACAAAAAAGCTAGGCCATCTTAACAAACATAACACTTAAAAGCCATACTGTTGAAACAAGTTAAAAGCAAGAGAAGAAAAGGCAGAAAACGGTACAGGTGCGAGTACACCATCAAAAGATGGATGAACAGCAAGAAGTAAGCCTACTACAAACACAGAGTTAACTGGCAACCTTCACTGTGGGGACGGCACTTGATTGACTGAATCCTAGACCTGTACTGTATGGATCGATCAGTAAGTTGCTGAATAAAGTTAAGAACACTTAGCACGTAGCTATTTGCCTCATATATTTCCTTGTATCCATTGTTAGAATGGAGATCGGCCGCGGACGGAAAGTCGTGGGTTCGGTTCCTGACAAGATCGACATTTTTTTTCTCTAAAAATGACCTTGGCTTTCAGGTCGCCCAGTCTGAATTGGGTACCAGGTACAGTCCTGGGAAGTAAAGGCTGTCAGCGTGATGCTGACCACATCAACCACCAAGTGCTGTTTATCTATACAATATAGGTATAGCCCTATATACCTATACAAATGAAAGGCAAGGTAAAGGGTCTTTTACTTACTTGTTATTGTTAGAATGGCTACAGAGAGAATCAAGATAAAAATTACACTAAGGCAAGAATGATCTACGCAAAAAATGCTGCAATCAAGAACAACCTTAGAAAAACGAAGGCAAAATTACACAGTGATCTAAACAAAACACAGAGACTATAATTTTCCTGAACTTCACTGAAGAAAGATAAAGAGTTTTGCTGCTTTAGACATATTTCCACGGAGTGTGTGCGTGGCATCCTGATGGCTGTGGTGCGCTGGTTGCCTCCGACTTCAGCACCTTGTTTTGCAAGGGTAGACTGTGGTCATACTCGAGGAGAGTAGGCTCATCCCTTTGATAAAGAGTTGTCACAGTACTTGCTGAAACTGCTGCTGCTACTGCTCATCTGATCCTCCTCTTTCTTCTTATTTCTTTAATTTTATCAGTAACGAGACGACAGTCCAAAAACATTCATTCTTGATTGTGCTTGGATCCCTTCCAGGGCAAGCTAACCTTCTTCAACCACTTGTAACGATTAATGAATTCTGTCCACGTTGAATCCTGAAATCGCAGGGAATCACGCGGCAGACTGTTTTTGTCATTGGTGAAATGAAATGAGATTTCAGCTTTAGTACTTTTGCTCGCTGGTTAAGTTTAGTCGTGCGACAGATTTAACTGAATTTCCCAAAGCTTTAATTCCGGCCGTGCTCAGTTGTGTGTAATAAATGCAGACGTGCCGCGCTTATCTTACGGGCTAAAGACTTTAAAATTGTATTAAACTGGAAAACGTCAAACGGTGGAACCTAATCGTGACTTGAAGATTGTTTGCGGGAGGTGTGTCTGTGGTGTTTTAATTGCTTTTAGAGCCAGTGACACACTTTTAATGATGTAATCTCGACTGCTATTTACAAGTGGAACGTGATATATACTTGGCATAATCCAAGACGAAGCAGACACAAAATTACAAAACAGGTACTTTAATGAGAAACAAATGGCGTGAGAGGGGAAGGAGGCGGAAAAGGAGGGAGGGGGGTTGTCGGAGAAAAACCCTGTGAAGAAAGTAGGCGAGCGAGAGAGGCCATGTCTGACTTTATTCAAAAAAAAACAAAAAGATTGCATTTTATAAAACCAAATGGAGGAATCGACTGCGAGCCATACGTACTGTATACACGGGTAATCAGGGATATCATGACTCCTGTTTAACAGCGGAAGCCATAGTGGTGTAGCAGCTAATCAGGGATATTATGACTCCTGTGTACCAGCGGAAGCCATCGTGGTGTAGCAGCTAGTCGCGGGCCGGAGAACTCTAATGTCCGCTAGGGGTGTGTTAATTAGTTCTTGACTCTAACAAGCAGTAGTAGGTCTAGAATTGGTACTGACTTCTCTTCCGAGGCGACCCTGCAGTTATTTTAGCTGAACTCCTTTTTGGAGTCAGAGCACCACAGTCAGTTGGTTAAAAGCTTTTGCTTTAAAAAACATCTTTCATTTAGAAAGGTATGAGGAAAGTCACACAAAAGAAATGGAAATAAAAGCAATAATTAAAAAACACAAAAAGTAAATAAATAAATAAATAAAGAAACATAAATGTAATGAAAATGTACACCTACAAATGGGCAGAAAACAACCAAAACTGTATATTACAAACTTTTACCAGTTTTGAAGTTTAGTATCTGATTACAAATTTCGTGTTATAATTATATTTTTTTTCTATGCACATCATTATCTTTGTCCTTATTATCATTACAATTTTTATCATTAAGCAAGTCCCAAATGGTTGTTTAAAACAAAAACTAAAAACGATAACAACCTGAAAACAGTTTATTTTACGCATACATTATCCCTTTAATTTTTAACATAATTTCTACCAACATTAATGCACTTGTCCCATTGTTTCATGAGTCCTCCCAAACCTGTTGCATACTTTTGCGTCATTCGCGAAATGTTTCCCGCCAGTGTGGTTTTTCAGTGGACCAAAAGGGTGGAAATCGCTAGGTGCTAAGTCGGGGCTGTAAGGTGGATGTTCCTGAAGTTCCCACCCTAGATGGTGAATTAATCAAGTAACAGAAAGTATTGTGAACGGCACTCATAGAAAGAAGTAGAAAGATAGAAGAACACACTAGACAACATAAAAATCGAAAGCTTTAGTTACCGTGCCGGGAATTGAACCTGTCACCTCCAGACGGCGTCTGCGCCTCGCCATGAGTACAAGTGCACTAAGATACACCCTAGATGGTTAATTTTCTCCTGAATTAACCGAGCCGTTTTTAGTCTGGCTTTGTCATGAAGGAACAGGACTTCTCTTGTCTGGAGGCTTGGATGCTTTCTTCGAATTACATAATGAAGCATCTATATAACTTTACAGCATAAACAAGAAGCATGCACCCCCTTTGAAACCCCCCCCCCCCACTTTTTTTGCCCATAAAAAAAGCACAACAGCAAGTTGTTCTCTGAGGGTACACTCCGCAATTACAGACGAAAAAATGTTTCTGTGTTGCAAATGCGCATGCAACACCTAGCGCCACCTAACGAAAGAAGACATAAAGTTAGATGTTGATGTCACATAATGACACCTTTAGAAACCACTAACTACATTTTCCAGCCATTCTATAACCATTTGTGACTTACTGGTAATCTGGTAATCTGGTAATCATAGTTTCAGCTTCATAGCAAACGGGTGACCTCATAGTTGTTCCGCTCCTGTGCCAACGAAAAACACACGTAGCTCACAGTGTCACGCCATGCACTCAACTCAGAAGCTGGGCGACGAAACTATATCCTTTCAGTCTACAAATGGAGCAAAAATGCAACGGACACCATCTGGCAGAAAAAAAAATTTGCCACGGCTAAATAAAAAACAAACAAAACAAAGGTGGCAGTGCCTAACGTCCATTTTGACCTGAAGCATTATATGAGGGTTAATAAACGGTCAGCTGGGGAAGGGACTTAGGACATTACATCCACCAGCAGGGGTCGCCCCTACAACGACCTGCCTGCCTTCGTTAATGACTGTTCACGAAACAGTTATGCAGTTCTTGGGCACGAAGGATACACCTTGAACTTGGGTTTCGAACTCCCTACAAGATGTTATTTTATGTTTTGTTATCACACTTGATGTCACTGCACATTGGGCATACCCATGCTTACTTCTACTAATTGTCCCCATAAGAAGCTGGTTATATTGTCTCCTTTCTCGGCCTCGAAGACGGCAAAGACGTGCATCACCATGCTTAACTCCCATGTCACGCAATCGTGTGAGTGTCAGGGATTCCTGATTCTCCGCTAGCCCAGTTCGTACAGCGTTGACGAAATCTGCTCGGTCCATGCTTTTTCCCGCAATCATTTGTGCAGTGCTTGCCAGTTGGTCCGGTCGCTCATTTTCCTTTACGCCCTCATGACCCGGTGTGTAGATCCAGGTTACGGAGGTTAAGTGCGATTTCCGAATGCTTTCTATTAATTCAGAGCGCATACTGCCTGTTGCTATATTCTGGAGCATATTCATTGAGTCTGATACAATAACTGCCTGTGTGGCGGTTTGCTCGGATACCCATGCTAAAGCTCTAGAAGCAGCGGCTATTTCCATTGTCATGCTTGACGTGGTTGTCTGGTAAGCGCTGCTGTCCTGTGTATTGTTTTCCCATTTCTTTGCGCTGTGTATGCCCATGCTGACCTTAATCCGCGCTTCACGGATCCATCTGTGTAAATGATGATGTCTTCTGAGTCTGAATGCTGATCTATCAGTTCCCTTACTTCTGTGTCTACGGCCGCAGCAATTTGATCTCTGCAGTACCTTCCGAGTGTGATGACAACCTTAGAGATGCCATGCATGTCTACTGGTGTATTCCTCCATTCTTTTCCCTGACTGATCACGTCTAGGTCACATACCTGCTGGATTAAATCCTCAGCCTTTGCCATCCAAGAGCGGCATCTTTTGAGACACGTTCTTTTTGTGTCGTGTATAGCTTTGTGCAATGGGTGGTTAACGTCTGCCGTTACCCTCATGTCAGCCTTGACCTGTGCCACATTGTATCAGCTAGTCATCGTCGTCAAATCCAGGACATAACGCATGCGTTGCAGGAGGTGTCTTTTGTGCAGCCGAGTATGAGTCTCATGGCCTCGTTTTGTACTCGGTCCAGTCTTTCTAGCTGGGTTTTGCTGACAGTGAGGAGGACAAGACCATAGTCAATGACGCTAAGCACAAGCCCTTGATAGAGAAGGAAAAGTAGGAGTTGTTTAATACCTGCTGCTGCTAGCACCTTGAGTGCTGTCAAACCTTTCCTGACTCTAAGTATGACGTTTTCTACGTGGCATTTGTATGACAAGCATCTGTCAAATGTCATGCCCAGGTATTTCATGGTGTCCGTTCTCTCGATGTCCACATCACAGATGCTTACGACTGGCGCTGGTGTACTAACGATGTGGGTATTCAGAGAGAACCATGTTAAAGAGGCTTTGGATGGGTTCACCTGAGCACTTGATTCCTGGCACCACTCACTAAGTCCGTCTAGTTCGTGTTGTAGTGTGGTTGTAATTTCCTGCCTGTATTAATCTCGACGGTAACAAGGATATCATCTGCATACGACATTGTTCTGCCTAGGCCTACGCTTTGTGCACTCTTGAATCCTGTTGTGTACACATTGAAGAGCACAGGCGACAATGGTGATCCCTGGGGCAGACCCATTAGGACGCGTTGAGGTTCGGATGCCCATTCACCACATCGAAGCGACACTGTTCTTTCAAATAGCGCTGCTGCAATCCAGTTGACCAATTTTGTTTCTATCTGCATTCTGATGAGCATGTTGTACGCATCTTCTAAGTCAATAGCGGCTGCAGCCCTTTCCATTCCCTCTTGAAAACCCTCATATGTGTCATAGGCAAATACTGAAGGGAATAGGCCACCTAAATCCAATGTTTGGATCAACGTTCTGGCAAGGATTTTTTCCATGATCTTTTCATGGCCTAGGAACAGGTCTGAGGTAGCTGTGGAGCCAGTCATCAGGAATAATGCCAGTTTCTATGATGTTGTTGAACATCGTAGATAGTTCATCAATATCTGTCGCCTCGAGGCTTTTGAAGTCGCTGTATCGAATGCCATCAGGCCCTGGAGCTGTGTCTGGACAGGTCTTTAGTGTTGCTCTGATGCAGTCCGTTGAGATGTATACTGGATCATCGACTTCCTCCATTTCAGCCATCTGGATATCATGTAAACTCTGTTTCATCTGCTCTCTCTCTCTTCCCTATCTTTCTTTTCCGTATGCAGGAGAAATCTGTGCAGGATAGCCTCGCCTTTGTCTTTATCCGATTGTAACACCACCCCGTTGTCCATCTTTAGCTTCGGCATAACAGAGGTTTGTTTGCCTCCGTTAATCTTTTGGTGGAGCCGCCAGAATTCTCTGAGAAATTTTTCGTAACCTATTTATTGGCAAAAATGTTCCCACATTGTGTGCTTAAACTCCTTTGCGAGTTTTTTTTAAACTGTTCAGTGAGTCTGTCTTTTTTGTGTGTTTAATGTCTTGTTTCTGCACGTCAGTAAAATTCGAAGACTTTCTGTATTTCTCCCAGTCTTTGGTGGCACCTCGTTTCTCTGTCCAGGCTTCTGCGACTTCAGGTGTCCACTGTTGAAAGATAGCTTTCTTCTTTCCCGGTGTTCTGCGTGACCTGTCTCGCTGACGCCCAATTACATTAGGCTGCTGTGCAGCGTACTGGAAAGTACTGACTTCCCCTTGTGTTAAACAGCAAAGGAAATCAAAGTAAAAATTCTTACAGCTAGCATCTTTCCTGTAACAACATATGGATGCCAGTTGTGGACTATCTAGCAGTCCATTGTGAATAAAATAGGGGCTTTCAAGCAGAAATGCGTGAGAAAGATTCTCAGAGTACCATGAACAAAGAAGAAAAGAGACATTAACATCCAAAGAGATGTGCATATCAAGGAAATGTCTCGATCACTGAAAGATTGTGGCCATATCAATCGTAAAGGGAGCTGGGGGAAAAAACAGCAGAAGGCTTGGTAACAGGAAATAGGGCCAGGAGCCGAAAAGCGCGAGGACTGGCACAGGTTATAAGTAACACCTTGGCTAGAAACGAGCAGGAGGCGGGAGAATGGCGACAGACCGAGTTGCTCTCAGGCGGATTATGACATTATGACGAGAGCGACGCTCTGCAAAAAACTTGCTAAATGATGATGATTATTTTTAGTTGTAGTAGTAGTAGTAGTAGTAGTAGTAGTAGTAGTAGTAGTAGTAGTAGTAGTAGTAGTAGTAGTAGTAGTAGTAGTAGTAGTAGTAGCAGCAACAGCAGCAGTAGTAGTAGTAGTAGTAGTAGTAGTAGTAGTAGTAGTAGTAGTAGTAGTAATAGTAGTAGTAGTAGTAGTAGTAGTAGTAGTAGAAGTAGTAGTAGTGGTGGTGGTGGTAGTAGTGGCAGTAGCAGTAGCAGTAGTAGTAGTAGTAGTAGTAGTAGAAGTAGTAGTAGTAGTAGTAGTAGTACTGCACATGTAATTAAGCCGTTGGTCTATAAAATTTTTAATATTTCTAATTAGCCCCCCCCCCCCCCCTTTTTTTTTCACCCCTCCTCCTTCACCACTCTCTATCCAATATATTTTCTTTATGTTGTGAGCCTTATATATAAACCACAACAACTCATCTATCAAGACATAAACACACACACACACACACACACACACACACACCTTTACTCTGCCTCAACCACCCCCTCCATTCATAGCTTACCTATCGTTGCCCGTTAGACACGCTTGTTTGAATGCTTCCAGTCGGTCCCGAAAATATATTCCAAGGTGCGAATGCACGCCATATTTTTCTCAAAGGCGTGAGTATTGGAGATGGTTAAAATCTTCTCGCGCAAAACTGTCACGCAAAATATGTGGTTGGGCTTGTGCTAAATTTGTTGTCTGACATCTGAAAAAAACCTGAGCGCATGTTTGATCCTCTGTCACGTTTCCTGAGCATGGTAATTTTGGATTTATTTTAGGACCGATTAAGACGGCCCGAGACTTGAAGTAAAGGTAAGTTCAATATTTACTGAAGGATGTTGACTTTTAGCCGGTTACAAAATCATCATCCTCATAATGTTTTGGCATAACGTGATATTGTTGAACTTTTAAGCCAAGATTAATTTCAGTTTTAACCAATAGGGTCTCTGTAGAGTCGCTGGTCTCTTGCCGGGAACATTTCATGGAGCTCGTACTCTGCAGCTTCAGCGACGATACCAAGTGATACCAGTTAAACTAGCGCTCCGGAACCTACCGATGTAGTCTGAGAAGCGAAACCCTGACCTCCATGGCGCGCGAGACTACAATTATGTGTCCCGCCCCCCCCCCTCCCCCTACCCTCCCTCCCCTTTCCAACGGAGGTTCGCTGAAGTCACTCTACTGCTGACTTTCCGAATCTCTTAAAGTTAGGCTCTCAACTTTCCCACAAAGTGACTAGCACCGCTGCCAGACAGCCACGAAAAGTGCGTCGTTGAAAACAAAACATCTTTCATTAAAAAAAAAAAAAAAAACTTATATAGTCGCCTTTTACGACATGCTTGTTAACGACAGTGTTATTATTATTATTATTATTATTGTTATTATTATTATTTGGTCTCCAGTAACACTTAGGAGGTTCGTATATTAGATTCAGAGTCAGCTTCTGGTCTACACGCAATTTTAACTTGTCTTTAATAAATTGACATTTGTTTAGCTTGCCGAATTTAGTATTGACTGTTTATTTTATTTCATAATGCACCTAAACATCTGTTATAATTTTGTTTTCGTTTTTTAAATTTTTTTTTTTGTCTCACTATCCTAAATTAGATTGCACATCAGGTTTTCCTTATGCAAGGTTGACTTATTTTTAACATCATTTTTAACATCAGCAACTTTTGTATAATCAATTTTGACTTATGTTATATTTAAGTTCACGCGACAAGTTGGTCATTGAAAAAATCATCATCATTGGCCCGCAGCTCGAGTGCTAGACGTTCCGGGTTCAATCCCTGGTAAGGGCTGTGGCTTTTTTCACATGGACCCTGGTCTCTGGTTAGTGAAATCAGACGCTTGTGTGCATTGTTTCCCATGTAAAAAATCCTTGGCATTTGCAAACAGAAAAGAGTAGCCTAACGGTTCTGCCCGGGCAAAATTTGGAGTTACAAATCCACCCAAAGTATTTCAGGATCATCGCCGGTGCTACAACGCCTGTGCACTGTGCTTAGCTTCGTCATACTCAGACTTGAGTTAGAAGAAGAACAGAGAGCTTATGCCTTACTACCCGTGTGCCATGATGTTGATCCGTTGAATGAACCCCAGACCTCAAGAGATGCAGTGTCTAGAAAACTTGAGTCGCTGATGATCCCAACGCCAGTGCATTAGTGACAACGTCTGTAGAGAACTCATTGAACAATAATTAAAGTTCACAGTCCGAATCTCCCACTAAATAACAAAGCCTCTGGTGTCTTTTGACTGCGTCCTGCTAACTGGTTACAGTCATTCTAGAGATTAGATCGACGTTTTCTTCAAAGTCGAAGTGTACCAGCCTGACAATTAAAGAAATTACAGGCTGTACATGTATGTAAAACGGATGCACATGCACAGTTCAGGTCCTAGAATTGAACCAAAGTTTAGAAACTAGGACTTTCTGCCCGGAATTTTTAGCTGTTCAACAAAGGCAAACAAATGACATTGCAAGACAGCAAACATAATCGTTGACTGGTGATTCGGTCAGATGGTTTAATCTTGATCGCCTACCTTTATCGGCAAGACACACGATGGCAATCATGATTGTGACGATGATGATTGTGGCGATGATGATTGTGACAATTATGATGCAAACTCACTTTTTTTTAACATATCATTTAACAATATTTACGTTATGCGGTCAATATCCAGCGTCCATCTGTTACTTCACAAAACCCATTGTGAGCCAGATCGGACTGATTACAATAGCTTGGACTGAGTCTCTCCATAACATAAATAGATTTGAATTTGTTTTCCTTTAGAGGATTATCGTATTAGCATATAAAAAAAAAGGAGTGAAGGTCCCTTTTCCAGGCCATTAGGCGTACAGGGCATATAGGGCTCCACTTATATTTTATAGACCAATCGGCACAAGATGGGTGCTGTGGTCAGCATCACGCCGGCAGCCTTTACTTCCCAGGACTGCACCCTGTACCCATTCTAGTCTGGATCGACCTGGGAGTCAAGATCATTTCTGAAAGAGTCCGGCTCCGCCAGGCAGCGAACCCACGACCTTCCGATCCGCACGCGAGCGTCTAGCCGCTACGTAATTTGTAATTGATTGTTGATGTCTATGGAGCGCCAGCCGTTCTGTGAACGATGAAAAACTGCTGAATGTAAAAGTTGCCTACTAAAATCTTAAACAACATAAAACGCTAAGGCTGGTTAAGTGACGTCCTGTAAAAGAGTGTTCCTCAACATCAACCCGCGGTCCACCAAAACAGTGGACATTGCTTAGCAGTTCACCAAAACAGTGGACATTGCTTAGCAGTCCACCAAAACAGTGGACATTGCTTAGCAGTCCACCAAAACAGTGGACATTGCTTAGCAGTCCACCTGACATTGACCAAAAAAGGAGGAAAAAAAACCGAATATGTAGATGACAGCTTATTTGTTAAATTCTTCTTCTTCTTCTTCTTCTTCTTCTTCTTCTTCTTCTTCTTCTTCTTCTTCTTCTTCTTCTTCTTCTTCTTCTTCTTCTTCTTCTTCTTCTTCCTCTTCTTCTTCTTCTTCTTCTTCGTCTTCGTCTTCGTCTTCTTCTTCTTCTTCTTCTTCTTCTTCTTCTTCTTCTTCTTCTTCTTCTTCTTCTTCTTCTTCTTCTTCTTCTTCTTCTTCTTCTTCTTCTTCTTCTTCTTCTTCTTCTTCTTCTTCTTCTTCTTCTTCTTCTTCTTTTTCTTCTTCTTCTTCTTCTTCTTCTTCTTCTTCTTCTTCTTCTTCTTCTTCTTCTTCTTCTTCTTCTTCTTCTTCTTCTTCTTCTTCTTCTTCTTCTTCTTCTTCTTCTTCTTCTTCTTCTTCTTCTTCCTCTTCTTCTTCTACTTCTTCTTCTTCTGTTTCTGCTTCTGCTTCTGCCTCTTCCTTCTTCTTCTTTCTTCTTCTTATTATTCATTACTGTAAATCTGTTCCTAATGCTATCACTCCATATTTTCCGAGGTCTTCCACTCGCTCTATACCAGTTGTAACGTTTTAGTGTGGCTCGCTGCGGCAGACAGAACCAGGGCATTCTTGTTAGGTGTACAAATCACTTCATTTTTTTTGTTCTTGGATGACTTTAAAGCCTGGTTTTATTCCTAGCATTCGTCTAATTTCGTGAGTTCGTTTTCTGTCTTTCCTTGTTAAATCCGATGTCACAAAATTAAAATTTTTATTTAATGCGAAATCTGCTGCTGCAGCTGCTTAAAGGTTACAGATTTTATATACGTGGCTAGAGAATTGTTTCTGTTTTACGAAGCGCTACAGTAATGACCATTTTATCTCTCCATTTGGTTTTACTTTTTTCACACAAATATTAAGTTCTTAAGGTGTAAATCTTACGGACTGGAAGAAGAAAACCACCTACCGTAACTGGTCATACATTAAGCAAAAATATTTGGCGACCCACAAGGGCTTTTTGGCGACTCACCAGTGGGCCGCAACCGAAAGGCTAAGGAACACTGTGGTACAAGGCCATGAATGTAACTTTCATTATATATATATATATTTCTTGTTTAATATTTTAATAAATTATAAGCCATTCAGCATTCAGCATTTACCATAGAGCCCCTCCCCCCCCCCCTGAACCTCTAATTCAAGCCTTTCCCCACTTTTATCCGAGGAGTACCCCTCCTTCCAGTCCCAAACCCCTATTTTCACACCTCCCAATGTCTGTGTGAATATGTGTGTTGGTGTATTGGATCCGCGAGTCCACTCTCCTGCTAACTGAACAACCGCCAGCCTCTCCATCGCGTGACCCTTCACGAAAATGTCCCGACATCAGGTATTGACCATGGTGCTGGTTAACCCCTGCCTCTTCTTCTACAACCAGTCTTTCTGAGATCCCCTACTAACATGAGGGAACTCAGACAGGTGAACCGGATCGCAGATTATTTTCATGATGCTTGGCTGCACAATACGTATCCATGCAAGAGTCACGCTACAGCAGCGTTAAAAGAAGAATAAAAAATTAACTTCATTTAGCTGGAAAGTATTTATGTTTGCTAAATCCAGCCGGCTTCGTTTATTTTTAACCTGGTAATACTTAGCGTATTTGCTTGTTTCGTGCACCGTGATGCAACAGGTAAACCAAGGTGTTCAGTTTTTATTGCACTGTGTCGCGGAATCATAGATCAAGGTTTTCTTCAAAATACATTTGTACCAACACATTTTTGTGTGTGTTTAACTTATGGCTTTTCTTGATTATCTTCTTGTTTTCTTGATCTTGATCTAAATGTTATTTCTTTCTTTCTTTCTTTATTTATTTCTGTCTTTCTTTCTGTCTTTCTTTCTCTCTGTTTCTTTCTTACTCTCATTCATTCTTACATTTTTTCGTTCTTTCTTTTTCTTCTTCTCATCCGTTTTCTTCTACTTCTTCTTCTTGTTCTTGTTCTTCTTCTTGTTCTTGTTCTTCTTCTTCTTCTTCTTCTTCTTCTTGTTCTTCTTCTTGTTCTTCTTGTTCTTCTTGTTCTTCTTCTTCTTCTTCTTCTTCTTCTTCTTCTTCTTCTTCTTCTTCTTCTTCTTCTTCTTCTTCTTCTTCTTCTTCTTCTTCTTCTTCTTCCTCTTCTTCTTCTTCTTCTTCGTCTTCGTCTTCGTCTTCTTCTTCTTCTTCTTCTTCTTCTTCTTCTTCTTCTTCTTCTTCTTCTTCTTCTTCTTCTTCTTCTTCTTCTTCTTCTTCTTCTTCTTCTTCTTCTTCTTCTTCTTCTTCTTCTTCTTCTTCTTCTTCTTCTTCTTCTTCTTCTTCTTCTTCTTCTTCTTCTTCTTCTTCCCTTTTCTTCTTCTTCTTCTTCTTCTTCTTCTTCTTCTTCTTCTTCTTCTTCTTCTTCTTCTTCTTCTTCTTCTTTTTCTTCTTCTTCTTCTTCTTCTTCTTCTTCTTCTTCTTCTTCTTCTGCTTCTTCTTTCCTTCTTTCCCACTGGCGTTTATCCTTTCTCTTTTTCTTTCCTTTTTTTTTTTTCTCTTTATTTGCATGCCCCAAAGTGATTCTGTAATCTTTTCAGAATGCAAGCTCCAAAACAACCTTTGTTTGCTAATAACTGTTGAATATTTCGCTAGTAAGTACAGGTAAAGTGGGAAAACGATATTAGTCTGGTCAACAACATCAGAATAGCTTTCAATGCAATTAGCTCAAATAAACCTAGCGATAAGACCAAAACTGCAAATCTCGTAAATACTTCTCAACATGGTCTTAGCCAGCACAAGAAATACAACACGTCTATGACTTTGGAAGAGGATAGATCACACAATGAAATGTAGAGCAAGTAGCAAACATCTTCAAGTGTACCATAAAACAAACTTGGCGACGGTAGAAACGTTTGAAATCTTTAATTGCCCAGCTTTTTCTTGTGTTCGCTTTCTGATTTTCAATGAAAGACAAGTTCTTGTGATAAAATTGACAGTTTTTAGAAGTTACCATACAACTTTACCAAGTTACCATACAACTTTAAGTGGGGTTGACTCAGTTGGCCAGTATTCCCTTCATAATGGTCTGTACAAGGGACACTCTTGCAGGACGTATTCTGTCGTCTACACCCACAGCCCACATGGGCACAATGGTGAGCTACTTAGACGTAGCTTGTGCATATGCTTCTTGAGTTTGTTATGTCCTGTCCCGAGACATAGAATAATGAACTCCACATGCCGGTTAAGTAAGTTGGTGCCCAGCACAGACATAGACATGGCAATTTATAAGATAACCAAACAAATCATATCAATAAAATAAATAACAGAAGTGTGGAAAATAAATTTATCTACTGTCAGTGTTCATCCCAAAAGGAGAAGTGGATAGAACAATTAAATGGTGGGAAAACCAACACCACATATGATAGACATAAATATTCCGGTGTTGCCAAGGGAAATATTGCCAAAACAGTTGGTCCATTAACCAGCGTCAGATATGGAGCTTCACTATAACCAATGAGCGGACAATCATAACAACATAGATCAGTTTTTGGAGAGCTACACAAGAAGCAAGAATAGACGGAATTTATATGAAATAAATTATAAGAAGACAGAAAGAAGACTGGGAGTTGTTATTTATTGTTTGCGTTCAGCGGCTCTAAACTTCGGCAGAAAGAGCTGGCTGTTCGACCATTTCTGTACTTTGGCTTTTTTCCAGGACCTGAGGTTAGAGTGTGCAACCGTTTCACAGATCTTGCTTATTTGTATGAAGACTGTTGATTCATTGCCTCTCAGGCAGATGTACTCCGACTTTGAAAAAAGCCCGCAGTTAGACTTTTACAACATACTTGTCGGGGAGGCAAAGGGCTTAATAATGTTTTTCCCACAGTGGGGCCGCAGAACCAAACGGGGAGCTGGCAGTGAATCCAGTCAGTGGGGCCGCGGAACCAAACGGGGAGCTGGCAGTGAATCCAGTCAGTGGGGCCGCGGAACCAAACGGGGAGCTGGCAGTGAATCCAGTCAGTGGGGCCGCGGAACCAAACGGGCTGCTAGGAGTGAATCCAGTCAGTGGGGCCGCGGAACCAAACGGGGAGCTGGCAGTGAATCCAGTCAGTGGGGCTCTGGAACCAAACGGGGAGCTGTGAGTGAATCCAGTCATATAAATCATTAAAAAGCAAAGGTTCAGATATCAATGCAGAAGTTCATATTTACCAACTGCCAACAAAAACCAAGTTCAGAACTGAACAGGAAGCCCTGAAATATCATGCAAAATAGGGAAAGACAGAAACAAGAACAATCTGACATAAATTAGGAAGAATTTACACAACCGATTATAAAAGCACACAAACACACACAAGATCATTAACACCCCCCCCCCCTCTTTTTCCTTCAAACAACCCCTCCCCCCCCCCGCCATTTTCCTCTCCCCCCTTCCCTTCCCCGTGTACCTGGGATACACATATGAAGATAAGAAGAAGCAATGGACCTGGTACTAGGTAACTAGTCTCCTTGTCCACCATTACCTCGTTATAAGGCGTTGGTGACATACTGTATCCTAAACTGTATATTTTTTCTTTGTTAATTTCAACAAAAAAGACAAAATCTATTCATTGCTCAATTTATTGCTTTGCATATTTGCTGTATCTTCTCAAGTGCTAAGATTTGGTTCTTCTTAGAAGAAGCTTGTGAATACCCTGGACTGCAAGAATAACTAACATTGATTGCCTGGAAATGGCTAATGAAAGTCGAACATTATATTCAACAATGAAAAGGAGACAAACCAAGTTCGCTGGTCATGTGATGAGAAAAAAGAGAACTTGAAAATATCCCGACGATTGGAAAAAACACTTGTAGAAGAGGCAGAGGCAGGTCAAGAGAAACGATGGCGGATGCCGCAAAACAGTGTCATTGGGGAATATCATCAGTGGAACGGATACTGAACATCAAAGACTAAGATCTGTGGAAGTATAAACGCCTACGCCTGCTGGTAAGGCACTTGATAATGATGACGATCTTGTCAGGTGCATACTACAGTAACAATTGATTACAATTCAGTATAACTCAATGATCTCAAACAACCATAGAATGTTGTGCTATATGGAAGCCACAATAAAAGACAGGTTCGTTCCAGAATTAGGCAGACAAAAGGAAATGGTCGTGAACTTGCGTTTGCCTTAGTGAAACTGTCAAATAAATTTGCTGTGTTTCCCTTAGGATTCATTTTATTTAACTGTTACTTTTGTGAGCACCTAGCGAGATACAATTAAATGTGTCAAGCTATAGATTGAACCGTCTATTGTTTCTGTCTATGCTGTTCGTTTTGTATTCAGATTTATTCCTGTCCTATTTTTGGCAGCATCGCCCTTGCGAAGTGATCACACCGAGTGCCTCGCAAGCTGAAGGTAATGGGTTCATTTCACGGACTGCATAGTTCGATTCACGAGTGCAGTTATTACTATCCCTGGGAAAATCACTACAGCCAAGCAGGTTGTACTTTGTGCAAAGCTCTCGATATGTGGCTAGCCGTATTTACACAATTCGTTTCATATAACATTCTATCTTCACATAACATTTAGTTATGGCAGACCCTAACATGTTTCCCTTGCACATTATGATAATTTCTATATCTGGCCATTCTAGAAAATTATTATGGCTATGGTAGCGTGTAATTATTCCACTTATAAACATGATCATCATAATGTACCCTGCCAACTGGCGTAGGCGTTCATGCATCTCCACAGACCACGATCCCCGCTTGCATGGAAAAACTCTCTTGATTGATGATATCTCTCCATGTCGTCGTTTCAGCTCATCCAGCATCATCCATCTTTGTCTGCCTCTACACATCTGTTTACTGATTTTTTCCACTTGTCACTATGTTCCCCAATGCCTCTCTTCTCATTACGTGGCAAAGACCAGTGTTTGCCTCCTTCTCATTGTTGTAAATAGAGATCTAATTTCATTTGCTTTTTTCAAACAATCTTTGTTAGTTACTCTGGCCATCCAAGGTATTCGTAACATTCGTCCCAGAAACCACATCTCTGTTGCTTCCAAATTCCTACTAATTTATTCACTGACAATCTAAGATCTGCTGCACTACAGCATAGCAAGTTCTGTGTAACATTTTATCACTCTCTTTCTGACATTAAATGAGAGCCACTTATTGCAAAAGATATTTGTCATTTTCTGAAATGCTACCTACGCTTGACCTATTCTGCTTTTAATCTCTGTCTTGCACTTTCAATCTAACGATATTATTGTTCCCAGATTTTAGAACGTACTGACTTGGTAAAGTCTTCAGTTAAGATATTACAATCTGGTGTTATCTTCTTCTTTGAAATAACCATGCCCACAATATCGAGTTATTGTAAATCAGCTGCGTTTTCACTTATCAAAACTCTGTCGTCTGCTTAACGCAGATTGTTTATATATTATCCTCCAATTCTAAATCCTGCATTCTCTTAAATTTCCCTCAAAATCTATTCACTATATATAGAGAAAAGGATTTTGGATTAGACGCATCCCTGACTCCTTGCTTTATCTGTTCAAAAGTACTCAGTTTTCCAGTTTACTTGCTGATACTTGACTCCAGCAAATGTTTTCAATTATTCTGAGATCTTTCCTGTCTTCATTTATGTCTTCCGACTATTTTATCATCACCTAGTGTTTAACTTTGTCAAACTTATAAACAGCGTAAATCTTTTGGCTATAATCACATGCACCCATTCTAATTATATCCACATGGTAAATATTTCATTTAAAAACACATGTAAAATCCAGTTGTACAACAGACAGACAGACAGACAGACAGACTGACAGACAGACAGACAGACAGACAGACAGACAGACAGACAGACCGATTGCGTAACAGACAGGCAGATTGACGGACAGACTGCACACAGCACAGAAAGTTCTTCTCAAAATGTAACAGTAGAATTTTAAAGTCTAAAAATGTATTTCGTTATCAGCCAGTTGGGTGTTTTTTCCTCGTCTGTTTGCTGTTTACATTAGTCTTATCTACGGTGTTAGTAAACGTTGGTAAGCTTGTGTATGTTTCCAAACATTCGCCCTGTGAATTATGTGTTAGTGGGCTTGTTTGTTTTCTGTTAGTGGATGTGTGCTTACTGAATCAACCTATGCACATTTGTTGTGTGTTAGTCAATGCTTTTTGTGTCAATTATATGCTTAAGAAAATGTGTCAGTGAACAGTTGATATGTTTACTATATGTCAGTGAACAGTTGATATGTTTACTATATGTCGGTGAACAGTTGATATGTTCACTATGTGTCAGTGAATAGTTGATATGTTTACTATGTGTCAGTCAACAGTTGATATGTTCACTATGTGTCAGTCAACAGTTGATATGTTCACTATGTGTCAGTCAACAGTTGATATGTTCACTATGTGTCGGTGAATAGTTGATATGTTTACTATGTGTCAGTGAACAGTTGATATGTTTACTATATGTCGGTGAACAGTTGATATGTTTACTATATGTCGGTGAACAGTTGATATGTTCACTATGTGTAAGTGAATAGTTTATATGTTTACTATGTGTCAGTGAACAGTTGATATGTTTACTATATGTCAGTGAACAGTTGATATGTTTACTATATGTCGGTGAACAGTTGATATGTTCACTATGTGTCAGTGAATAGTTGATATGTTTACTATGTGTCAGTCAACAGTTGATATGTTCACTATGTGTCAGTCAACAGTTGATATGTTCACTATGTGTCAGTGAATAGTTGATATGTTTACTATGTGTCAGTGAACAGTTGATATGTTCACTATGTGTCAGTCAACAGTTGATATGTCCACTATGTGTCAGTGAATAGTTGATATGTTTACTATGTGTCAGTGAATAGTTGATATGTTTACTATGTGTCAGTGAACAGTTGATATGTTTACTATGTGTCAGTGAACAGTTGATATGTTCACTATGTGTCAGTGAATAGTTGATATGTTTACTATGTGTCAGTGAATAGTTGATATGTTTACTATGTGTCAGTGAACAGTTGATATGTTTACTATGTGTCAGTGAACAGTTGATATGTTCACTATGTGTCAGTGAATAGTTGATATGTTTACTATGTGTCAGTGAATAGTTGATATGTTTACTATGTGTCAGTGAATAGTTGATATGTTTACTATGTGTCAGTGAACAGTTGATATGTTTACTATGTGTCAGTGAACAGTTGATATGTTCACTATGTGTCAGTGAATAGTTGATATGTTTACTATGTGTCAGTCAACAGTTGATATGTTCACTATGTGTCAGTCAACAGTTGATATGTTCACTATGTGTCAGTGAATAGTTGATATGTTTACTATGTGTCAGTGAACAGTTGATATGTTTACTATATGTCAGTGAACAGTTGATATGTTTACTATATGTCGGTGAACAGTTGATATGTTCACTATGTGTCAGTGAATAGTTGATATGTTTACTATGTGTCAGTCAACAGTTGATATGTTCACTATGTGTCAGTCAACAGTTGATATGTTCACTATGTGTCAGTCAACAGTTGATATGTTCACTATGTGTCGGTGAATAGTTGATATGTTTACTATGTGTCAGTGAACAGTTGATATGTTTACTATATGTCGGTGAACAGTTGATATGTTCACTATGTGTCAGTGAATAGTTGATATGTTTACTATGTGTCAGTCAACAGTTGATATGTTCACTATGTGTCAGTCAACAGTTGATATGTTCACTATGTGTCAGTCAACAGTTGATATGTTCACTATGTGTCGGTGAATAGTTGATATGTTTACTATGTGTCAGTGAACAGTTGATATGTTCACTATGTGTCAGTCAACAGTTGATATGTCCACTATGTGTCGGTGAATAGTTGATATGTTTACTATGTGTCAGTGAATAGTTGATATGTTCACTATGTGTCAGTGAATAGTTGATATGTTTACTATGTGTCAGTGAATAGTTGATATGTTCACTATGCGTCAGTGAATAGTTGATATGTTCACTATGTGTCAGTGAATAGTTGATATGTTCACTATGTGTCAGTGAATAGTTGATATGTTCACTATGTGTCAGTGAATAGTTGATATGTTTACTATGTGTCAGTGAATAGTTGATATGTTCACTATGTGTCAGTGAATAATTGATATGTCCACTATGTGTCAGTGAACAGTTGATATGTCCACTATGTGTCAGTCAACAGTTGATATGTTCACTATGTGTCAGTGAACAGTTGATATGTTCACTATGTGTCAGTCCACAGTTGATATGTTCACTATGTGTCAGTCAACAGTTGATTTGTTCACTATGTGTCAGTCAACAGTTGATATGTTCACTATGTGTCAGTCAACAGTTGATATGTTCACTATGTGTCAGTCAACAGTTGATATGTTCACTATGTGTCAATGAACAGTTGATATGTTCACTATGTGTTAGTGAATAGTTGATATGTTTATTATGTGTCAGTAAATAGTTGATATGTTTACTATGTGTCAGTCAACAGTTGATATGTTCACAATGTGTCGGTCAACAATTGATATGTTCACTATGTGTCAGTCAACAGTTGATATGTTCACTATGTGTCAGTCAACAGATGATATGTTCACTATGTGTCAGTCAACAGCTGATATGTTCACTATGTGTCAGTCAACAGCTGATATGTTCACTATGTGTCAGTCAACAGTTGATATGTTTACTATGTGTCAGTGAACAGTTGATATGTTCACTATGTGTCAGTGAATAGTTGATATGTTTACTATGTGTCAGTCAACAGTTGATATGTTCACTATGTGTCAGTCAACAGTTGATATGTTCACTATGTGTCAGTCAACAGATGATATGTCCACTATGTGTCAGTCAACAGTTGATATGTTCACTATGTGTCAGTCAACAGTTGATATGTTCACTATGTGTCAGTCAACTGTTGATATGTTCACTATGTGTCAGTCAACTGTTGATATGTTCACTATGTGTCAGTCCACAGTTGATATGTTCACTATGTGTCAGTCCACAGTTGATATGTTCACTATGTGTCAGTCAACAGTTGATTTGTTCACTATGTGTCAGTCAACAGTTGATATGTTCACTATGTGTCAGTCAACAGTTGATATGTTCACTATGTGTCAGTGAACAGTTGATATGTTCACTATGTGTCAGTGAATAGTTGATATGTTTACTATGTGTCAGTGAATAGTTGATATGTTTACTATGTGTCAGTGAATAGTTGATATGTTTACTATGTGTCAGTCAACAGTTGATGTGTTCACTATGTATCATTCAACAGTTGATATGTTCACTATGTGTCAGTCAACAGTTGATATGTTCACTATGTGTCAGTCAACAGCTGATATGTTCACTATGTGTCAGTCAACAGTTGATATGTTCACTATGTGTCAGTCAACAGTTGATATGTTCACTATGTGTCAGTGAATAGTTGATATGTTTACTATGTGTCAGTCAACAGTTGATATGTTCACTATGTGTCAGTGAACAATTGATATGTTCACTATGTGTCAGTCAACAGTTGATATGTCCACTAAGTGTCAGTCAACAGTTGATATGTCC
This sequence comes from Candidula unifasciata, assembly GCA_905116865.2. Lineage (NCBI taxonomy): Eukaryota > Metazoa > Mollusca > Gastropoda > Stylommatophora > Geomitridae > Candidula > Candidula unifasciata. The sequence continues at coordinate 63,311 of CAJHNH020000323.1, read as the reverse complement.
ACTATGTGTCAGTCAACAGTTGATATGTTCACTATGTGTCAGTCAACAGTTGATATGTCCACTATGTGTCAGTGAACAGTTGATATGTTCACTATGTGTCAGTCAACAGTTGATATGTTCACTATGTGTCAGTCAACAGTTGATATGTTCACTATGTGTCAGTCAACAGTTGATATGTCCACTATGTGTCAGTCAACAGGTGATATGTTCACTATGTGTCAGTCAACAGTTGATATGTTCACTATGTGTCAGTCAACAGTTGATATGTTCACTATGTGTCAGTCAACAGTTGATATGTTCACTATGTGTCAGTCAACAGTTGATATGTTCACTATGTGTCAGTCAACAGTTGATATGTTCACTATGTGTCAGTCAACAGTTGATATGTTCACTATGTGTCAGTCAACAGTTGATATGTTCACTATGTGTCAGTCAACAGTTGATATTTTCACTATGTGTCAGTGAACAGTTGATATGTTTACTATGTGTCAGTGAATAGTTCATATGTTTATTATGTGTCAGTGAATAGTTGATATGTTTACTATGTGTCAGTCAACAGTTGATATGTTCACAATGTGTCGGTCAGCAGTTGATATGTTCACTATGTGTCAGTCAACAGTTGATATGTTCACTATGTGTCAGTCAACAGCTGATATGTGCACTATGTGTCAGTCAACAGCTGATATGTTCACTACGTGTCAGTCAACAGCTGATATGTTCACTATGTGTCAGTCAACAGTTGATATGTTCACTATGTGTCAGTGAACAGTTGATATGTTCACTATGTGTCAGTGAAAAGTTGATATGTTTACTATGTGTCAGTGAATAGTTGATATGTTCACTATGTGTCAGTGAACAGTTGATATGTTCACTATGTGTCAGTGAATAGTTGATATGTTTACTATGTGTCAGTGAATAGTTGATATGTTTACTATGTGTCATTGAATAGTTGATATGTTTACTATGTGTCAGTGAACAGTTGATATGTTCACTATGTGTCAGTCAACAGTTGATATGTTCACTATGTGTCAGTCAACAGTTGATATGTTCACTATGTGTCAGTTAACAGTTGATATGTTCACTATGTGTCTGTCAACAGCTGATATGTTCACTATGTGTTAGTGAATAGTTGATATGTTCACTATGTGTCAGTGAATAGTTGATATGTTTACTATGTGTCAGTCAACAGTTGATATGTTCACTATGTGTCAGTGAACAGTTGATATGTTTACTATGTGTCAGTGAACAGTTGATATGTTTACTATGTGTCAGTGAATAGTTGATATGTTTACTATGTGTCAGTGAATAGTTGATATGTTTACTATGTGTCAGTGAATAGTTGATATGTTTACTATGTGTCAGTGAATAGTTGATATGTTTACTATGTGTCAGTGAACAGTTGATATGTTTACTATGTGTCAGTGAACAGTTGATATGTTTACTATGTGTCAGTGAATAGTTGATATGTTTACTATGTGTCAGTGAATAGTTGATATGTTTACTATGTGTCAGTGAATAGTTGATATGTTTACTATGTGTCAGTGAATAGTTGATATGTTTACTATGTGTCAGTGAATAGTTGATATGTTTACTATGTGTCAGTGAATAGTTGATATGTTTACTATGTGTCAGTAAACAGTTGATATGTTTACTATGTGTCAGTAAACAGTTGATATGTCTACTATGTGTCAGTAAACAGTTGATATGTTTACTATGTGTCAGTCAACAGTTGATATGTTCACTATGTGTCAGTGAACAGCTGATATGTTTACTATGTGTCAGTCAACAGTTGATATGTCAGTGAATAGTCGATATGTTAAAGGTGTGTGAGTGAACAGTTGATATGTTCACGGTGTGTGATTGAACATTTGATATGTTCACGATGTGTCAATGAAGAGTTAATATGTTCACGGTGTGTGAGTAAACATTTGATATGTTCACGATGTGTCAGTGATGAGTTAATTTGTTCACGATGTGTCAGTGAACAGTTGATATGTTCACGATGTGTCAGTGAACAGTTGATATGTACATGATTTTTCTTTGAACAGTTGATATTTTCACGATGCGTCAGTGAACAGTTCATTTGTCCACAATGTGTCAGTCAACAGTTTACATGTTCACGGTGTGTGAGTGAACAGTTGATATGTTCATGATCTTTCAGGGAATAGTTGATATGTTCACAGTGTGTGAGTGAAAAGTTTATATGTTAATGATGTATCAGTCAACAGTTGATATTTTTACGATATGTCAGTGAACAGTTGATAAGTTCACAATGTGTCAGTGAACAGTTGACATGTTCACGGTGTGTCAGTGAATAGTTGATATGATCAAGGTGCGTGAGTGAACAGTTAATATGTTCACGGTGTGTGAGTGAACAGTTGATATGGTTATGATGTATCAGTCAACAGTTAATAAGTTCCCGATGTATCAGTCAACAGTTGATATGTTCACGATGTTTCAGTGAACAGTTGATATATTCACGATGTTACAGTGAACAGTTGATAGGTTCACGATGTTTCAGTGAACAGTTGATATGTCAATGATGTGTCAGTCAACAGTTGATATGTTCACGATGTTTGACTGAACAGTTGATCTTTCACGGTGTGTGAGTGAACAGTTGATATTTTCACGATGTTTCAGTGAACAGTTGATATTTTCACGATGTTTCAGTGAACAGTTGATATTTTCACGATGTTTCAGTGAACAGTTGATATTTCCACGATGTGTCAGTGAACAGTTTACATGTTCACGGTGTGTGAGTGAACAATTGATATGTTCACGATGTTTCAGTGAACAGTTGATATGTTCACGGTGTGTGAGTGAACAGTTATTATGTTCACGATGTTTCAGTGAACAGTTGATATGTTCGTGATGTTTCAGGAAACAATTGATATGTTCATGATGTGCCAGTCAACAGTTGATACGTTCACGATGTTTCAGTGAACAGTTGATATGTCCATGATGAGTCAGTGAATAGTTGATAGTTGACAGTTCTGTCAGTGGCAAAAATAAAAGTCTAACCCGCACAGTGCGTGGCGACAACAATAGCCACGCGGCTCTCAATCCTCAGGCAATAGGGCCTAGATGGGTGGTGTGGTCAAACATCACGCCGGTAACTGTTACCTCACAAGACATTACCTGTTACATGTTACTGCTGTATTGACCTGTTAGCTGCAGGTTACTTTTACATCAGACCGCTTTGTGTTGATTTCAACAACCCTACAGAGTGCAGGCGTCTGTGGCTTAGGCGTCGCGAACGCGCTTCGCAATGTCTGGTTGCGGGGTTCGAATCCAGATGTGGACAGTTTGTCTTGCATTGGTTTTGACAGTGGTGCCGGAGCTGACTGTTTAGTAAGCAGTGGCAAACTTGAAGTAAAATTTGCCTAGAAAGACCACAACCGCAAAAAAAAAAAAAAATGCTGCGGTTGGGCCTGCAACCTCCTGTAAAAGATACGCTACTAACTTAACTGAAGGTAAATCTGCTTAGTGAAGCCAGTCAGAAAATGTTAGAATTGATTCTCTCTCTCTCTCTCTCTCTCTCTCTCTCTCTCTCTCTCTCTCTCTCTCTCTCTCTCTCTCTCTCTCTCTGTATCTATCTATCTATCTATCTATCTATCTATCTATCTATCTATCTATCTATCTATCTATCTATCTATCTATCTATCTATCTATCTATCTATCTATCTATCTATCTATCTATCTATCTATCTATCTATCTATCTATCTATCTATCTATCTATCTATCTATCTATCTATCTATCTATCTATCTATCTATCTATCTATCTATCTATCTATCTATCTATCTATCTATCTATCTATCTATCTATCTATCTATCTATCTATCTATCTATCTATCTATCTATCTATCTATCTATCTATCTATCTATCTATCTATCTATCTATCTATCTATCTATCTATCTATCTATCTATCTATCTATCTATCTATCTATCTATCTATCTATCTATCTATCTATCTATCTATCTATCTATCTATCTATCTATCTATCTATCTATCTATCTATCTATCTATCTATCTATCTATCTATCTATCTATCTATCTATCTATCTATCTATCTATCTATCTATCTATCTATCTATCTATCTATCTATCTATCTATCTATCTATCTATCTATCTATCTATCTATCTATCTATCTATCTATCTATCTATCTATCTATCTATCTATCTATCTATCTATCTATCTATCTATCTATCTATCTATCTATCTATCTATCTATCTATCTATCTATCTATCTATCTATCTATCTATCTCTCTCTCTCTCTCTCTCTCTATCTCTCTATCTCTCTATCTCTCTCTATCTCTCTCTATCTCTCTCTGTCTCTCTCTGTCTCTCTCTATCTCTCTCTATCTCTCTCTATCTCTCTCTCTCTCTGTCTGTCTGTCTCTGTCTGTCTCTGTCTGTCTCTGTCTGTCTGTTTGTCTGTCTGTCTGTTTGTCTGTCTGTCTGTCTGTCCGTCCGTCCGTCCGTCTGTCTGTCTGTCTGTCTGTCTGTCTGTCTGTCTGTCTGTCTGTCTGTCTGTCTGTCTGTCTGTCTGTCTGTCTGTCTGTCTGTCTGTCTGTCTGTCTGTCTGTCTGTCTGTCTGTCTGTCTGTCTGTCTGTCTGTCTGTCTGTCTGTCTGTCTGTCTGTCTGTCTGTCTGTCTGTCTGTCTGTCTGTCTGTCTATCTATCTATCTATCTATCGATCTATCTCTCTCTAATAGCCGCTTCCTAAAAGCGTCACGCAATGCACGAAACCGTAGCACTAGCTACGTAAAAATGAAAAGCGCTTCTGTAAATCCAACCCACAACCATCAGTGTGCACCCCCCCCCCTTTTTCCCATTGCACCAAATCCCACAATGCTTGGCTTGTCAAGAAGAACACAACATTTTGTCACACCAACTTGTGTCTATCAACCAAATCAATCAAATCCCTTATCCACCGTAAATTCGCCTTATCAAAAAAGTCGTCTCCATGTGAGATGCATTTTTTTTTTTTTTATTTGAAGCCCCACCCTAGCTTTTGTCGGGGGTCCTGAATATAGCCGGGACAAAAATATATGGCCTCACTGCAGAAAGGGGTTTCTGAGACCTCTCCACAAGTGATCCTCATCCGCATTTTGGAACTTTGTGTCACCGGGTGTTTATCGCTTGTGTGATGGCCTGATGGGGTACAACTACCTCATCATCATCATCAGGTGCCTTGCCGACTGGCGTGGGCGATCATGCCGACACACCTCCATGCCATGCAACAAGACTGTCGAGCATCTTCTCTCGTTGTCTTCCTCTATCCCTTTTTCCACATATCTTTCCAGTGGTCACAACATGTTCTATTTTCCCCTCTTCTCATAACATGGCCGAAAAATGATGACTGTCTCCTTCTGATGTCTGTGATAAGTTGTCTTCGGGCTCCCGCCTCTTTCAAAACCTCTTGTTTGCTCTTTTTGGCTGTCCAAGGTATTCTAAGCATTCTTCTGTAAAACCACATCTCTGAGGCCTCTAAAAGTTGTTTGGCCTGCCTACCGATTGTCCAGGATTCACATCCATATGTTAAAACTGGATGTATGTAGCAAGCAAGAATTCTTTTTCTAACTCTCAATGACAAGAATATATTGCACAAGATGTTTTTCATTTTATAAAATGCAGTTTATGCCTGTCCAATTCTGTTTCTTATTTCAGTTATGCATCTTCCATCTGATGTTATCCATGTGCCCAGATACTTAAATTTCTGTACTTGTCCTAAAATACCACCATTGACTTTTATTACACATTTAGGAATAATTTGTTTCTTTGATACCACCATTACTTCTGTCTTCCCATTATTCAAATTGAGGCCCGTTCTTCCACTTTCTAACACCACAATGTCTATCGTTTCCTGTAATTCTTTCTGACTTGTTGCTATCAAGACTGTGTCATCAGCATAACGTAAATTGTTTATATTGTGCCCACCACCCACAATTCCGGGCATATCAATTAAAGATCTCTTATATATTCACTGTACAGTGGAATCTCGCTTAACGAGCATAATTCGTTCCAGAATCATACTCGTTAAGCGAAACACTCGTTATGCGAAGCAATTTTTCTCATATAAATTAATGTAAAATACGATAATGCGTTCCATGTAGAAAAAAACTCACAAAATGTTATTTATAAGTTATACTATAACATTTATTCAAAGAAAAAGTATATACATATTTATGGAGAGTGAATCATCTTCATCTTTTCTTCAAACGCGGAACGAACCCACATGGAATGCGAATTCAATTTGCAGAAAAAAAAGTCGAAATAATTACGACACATTGCTAATTATTTTTTTACTAGAAAGATGTCTAGAGACATTTGTTTTTGTCGAAGCTTCAAAATTTGGCGAAAATGCAACACAGCATTATCATTAAATTTGCAGCGCATAGTCACTTCTTTATTGGGGTGATGTTCCTCAATGTGAGAAGCAACAGTTTGCCATGCTTTCAGCATTTTTTCTTATTTCGCCAGAAGATTGCTGCTTTTCTGTTACCTTCTCCTCCTCCTCCTCTGACAAACTTTTCCCCAGAACGTCTTGCTGTGAAACACAATGCAACTCCATAAGCTCTTCGGTGGTCAGCTCTTGGCTGTGCTCTTCCACAGGCTCTTCGATATCACTGTTATCCACCTACAATCCCATGATAGTGGCCAAAGACACAATCTCGTTGACTACAGGTTCCACAGGTACTGTCTCGAACCCCTCAAAGTCACAAATCGACAACACTCTCCGGCCAAAGCTTCATAAAAGAAGAAGTTAGGGTTCTCTTGGTAACCCCTTCCCCCGCCTTGTCGGTCATCTTGTGGCAGGCAACGATGTAAAAGTGATTTTTCCAAAACTCTTTGAGAGTGAGGTTGGTCCCTTCAGTCACCTGGAAACAATGCTCGAAGAGTGCTTTAGTGTAGAGCTTCTTAAAGTTAGAAATAACTTGCTGCTCCTTTGGCTGGAGTAACGGAGTGGTGTTGGGAGGCAGAAACTGGATCTTGATTAACTTAAATTCTTCAGAGAGATCATCTTGTAGGCCTGGTGATTCATGTACATTTATCACAATATAACAAAAGTTTGAAAAAATGTGACATCACAAGCGACAATGCTACTGGAACGAGTGCTAAACAGTGATGTAAGGTTAGTTGCGTATCCTTTACAGGACGTTGCAGAACAAACCCCCAACAGCCCCTGGCTGTTGTGTGGTTTTTCTAGGCAAATTTACGTCCAACGCAAGGCGCATGGCCAGCAGCTGGAATTGAAACGGCATCCCGGCATTACGAAGCGTTCGCATCGACTTAGCCACAGAGCCAATCAAACACCGATGTAACATGCGCAAAATCTGGGACTTCCCCTGTCCTCGCCACTCATTATGCGAAACGTCGCTCGTTTAGCGAGTCATTCTTTCACAATTTGTTTTGCTCGTTATGCGAATTACTCGTTATGAGAGGTGCTCGTTAGGCGAGGTTATACTGTATATTGAAAACAAATCTGGTGAAAGTACACATCCTTGTCGTACGCCCCTCTTTATGCTTTGAAATGTACCTAAATTCGCCATTACCTACATTTCGAGACTGACTAGCCCAGCACCACAAATATCTACAATTCCCAAATTTCAGAACACAGTAATTGCATTCCAACGACAATATTCCGTAGAGCTATGTTAAACATAAATATTTATCGACACATAAAACATGTATGCCGTGTGGACAAGCTGATCACAGAATCTGAGCCACTAATCAACCAGGAGAACACCCCAGCAGACCGCAGCAGAACCCCGACACACCTCGACGTAACCCGGCTGGCTTATCTCCGAAGGTGACATGTTTATTTTGGCATCAACAACATCAGCCTCCAGACAACCATTGTAGACTGGGATTTGTCTGCTGTTCTTTTCTTCCAGACTTCTGTTTTTTTTTTCTGGGCTACGAATCTATCTATCTATCTATCTATCTATCTATCTATCTATCTATCTATCTATCTATCTATCTATCTATCTATCTATCTATCTATCTATCTATCTATCTATCTATCTATCTATCTATCTATCTATCTATCTATCTATCTATCTATCTATCTATCTATCTATCTGTCTATCTATCTATCTATCTATCTGTCTATCTGTCTGTCTGTCTGTCTGTCTGTCTGTCTGTCTGTCTGTCTGTCTGTCTGTCTGTCTGTCTGTCTGTCTATCTATCTATCTATCTATCTATCTATCTATCTATCTATCTTACCCATCTGCGCATCTGTCCGTCTTCATCTCTTTCTATCTCTTCTTCTCTATATCTCTTTCACGCAAGCACTTTGTCTGTCTCAGACCCTGTCTGCAATCTGTCTGCCTGACTACTTGTCCACTATCATGTATACATTTGTCTGTTGGAAAAAAAAAAAAAAACACGAAGAAAGCAAAGACGGGGAGGGAAAAAACAAAAAACAAATGAGACTTCTTTTTTTTTTCTTCTCCCCTTCCTTGCTTTGTAAATTCTCGAAGAGACCACATATCGAATGCCTCTTGACCAGTGGTTCCCGAACTGTTCTGGCTAACCACAGCTTTACAATGAACAGTTTGCCCCACTTCACCCTCACCGGTCGCTTCTCCCTGGAAATATCATCATCACCCTCATTTGCATGCCGATAAGCACAGACGGCCATGATTAGCCATCCTACACAGAATAATCACGGATCGGGTCAATGCTCTTGTCCCACCCCATGCAAGTGGCCAAACCATCAAAGTATTTATCTTTTTACTTTCCTCTTGCACTCTATCAATCTTGCAACTTGTCACAATTCTCGAGTCTATTCATTTCTTTGAAATATACATTCTACAACTGTACAAATACACTGACGCAACACTTTTTTTTTTTCAATCGTCTTTGTCCGGGCTTTTAACCGTATACTAACGTCTGTAATGTTTGTTGTCTTTTGCTTATTTTAACATTTTAGATTTTTGTTAGTATGTCAGCTTCATTTTAAAGCTCTTTGATGAACTGGGGCTGCCTGATGTTGCCTATAGTCTTCGAGATCAAATATGTCCTTGCATTTCTAAGAAGTGGAGGGCTTATTTTAAGTCTTGTATATTTAATAAGCTTCTGTATTTGGTTATACTGGACCGCTGAGAGTCTGTGTATATTTAAGCTTTTCTTTTTGGTTATACTGGACCGTTGAGAGTCTGTGTATATTTAAGCTTCTGTATTTGGTTATACTGGACCGTTGAGAGTCTGTGTATATGTAAGCTTTTCTTTTTGGTTGAACTGGACCGTTGAGAGCCTGTGTATATTTATGCTTTTGTATTTGGTTATACTGGACCGTTGAGAGTCTGTGTATATTTAAGCTTTTGTATTTGGTTATACTGGACAGTTTAGAGTCTGTGTATTTTTAAGCTTTTGTATTTAGTTATACTGGACCGTTGAGAGTTTGTGTATTTTTATGCTTTTGTATTTGGTTATACTGGACCGTTGAGAGTCTGTGTATATGTAAGCTTTTCTTTTCGGTTGAACTGGACCGTTGAGAGCCTGTGTATATTTAAGCTTTTGTATTTGGTTATACTGGACCGTTGAGAGTCTGTGTATATTTAAGCTTTTGTATTTGGTTATACTGGACCGTTGAGAGTCTGTGTATATTTAAGCTTCTGTATTTGGTTATACTGGACCGTTGAGAGTCTGTGTATATTTAAGCTTTTGTATTTGGTTATACTGGACCGTTGAGAGTCTGCACAGTTGCACTGAAGGTTGCTACCTCTGCTCTGAAGTTGATGCACACTTCTAATGCTACTATTAGATGTAGATTGTTTGTCGGCTTGGGCCGACTTCACGCTGACATAGCGGATTTTCATTTCAGGACATCATGGCATATTTCAGCTATAAGGTCCACCCCGACAGCTCCACACAAGTCGCGTATCTAATAATGACGATCATCGAATCTCTGGAACACGATGTTACCATAAATTCAGCCCCAGACCACAGGATGCTGAATACAGACACACGGCTTCATTGACAAAACGTTTCTGCCTACCAGCACGCACAAATGACAATGCAGAATACATCACACAACGTCATCACCATAATACAATGGAAAAAGAGCTTGCTTTAAAAAACGCTAAGCTCACGCTTTCTTAGAATGCATAATTAGCGGCTCTCTGGGGACGCAGACAAATTATCGCAGCAGTCTAAATACCAGCGAGCGTACACACCGCCTATATGTGCCTACATGCAAGCCGGCTGGCCAAGTTACAATCGGGCTGAGTAGTAAAAACGGTCACTGTCCATTTTACACACACTCGGTTTTGCTTTTAAATAACAAACTGAATCATGAAGAAACAAATATGATAAACTGGCCTGAGACTTTGGAAATCGCAATAAGTCTCTATGAAACACAGAAGTGAGCCTACTCACAAGCGAGGCACACAGCACGTCCTCATAGTGGGACACATCCCACGCAACTCAACTCTTCTTGAGACTGTCAAGTGCATCCGGCGTGACCGAGCTTTCGTCACGTAGACACATGGGTAGATCGCCGGTTATGCACGGGCTTAAACTCGGACAAAGAAATGCAACCTGAAAACAATGTTAGTGCAGGGCAGACCAGACTCATAGGTTTGGTTGGCTGCTGACCTAGGAGGGAAGTTCCTACAGGTGAACAAACAAAGCACTGCTTTTCTTATCCGTCATCTTTTGCAATAGGCTTTGTTCCAAAGGTCTAGGTGTTACCCTTCCTTTACAGTAAACAAAAACGACCAAGTGGGTTTCATAACCCACACTCGGTCTCTATTATAGTCGCCAACTGTGGAGTGTAGAACTTTAACATAGCCTTAATAGGCCATGGATCCTAAACCTCTCTATATCCAGCACTGTTGTCTGGAAAGATGAATTTGTGTCAGTGAAAATGTAAGACCCCAAGTCATTTTTGAGTTCTGTACGTCCTCCGTAACATTTCAGCACAGCAAAATCATCGATCAGCTGTGGTTCTGTATAATTCTCGTATATGAAAGCTTTTGGAGACTTGCTGGTGAAAACATTTAGTAATGTCGGTCATATAAATCAGAAAAGTGCTGGCATCCTTTACGCTGCTCTGCGACACTCTCTTTTTAAATTTGACTGACTTGCTCAAAAGGATGTCTTTCTAAATCATATTTAGTCTCGTATTTAGTCTCTTATTAAACATACATGTTATCAGTGACTGCTGACTGTAGGAATTTCAGCTTAAACCTCAATCAACTTACTGTCAAGAGTATGTGAATATCATAACTATGCCCAATAACAACATTCAATGTTAAAGGCAAGGATGAATCTAACATGAGAAACATAATTTCTGTGTATTTTGAGAATAAACCAATCATTACGATTTTATTCTCTTACATTACATTGTGAAAGGTGCCAACATTGTAAAAGAATGCTTTTTCACGCTTTCTCTCTCTCCCTCTCTCTCTCCCCCCCCCCCTCTCTCTCTCTCTCTCTCTCTCTCTCTCTCTCTCTCTCTCTCTCTGATTCATTTGTTTATTTTCACTCCATGTCTTCAACTGCCCCTGAGGCTACTACCCCCACCGTGGAGAACCCTAGCGACTTCCACAACTGAGAGGGGAAGCTATTGTCAAACGAACCGTTTAAACGCCCCCAGTGGCGGTAGCGCCCACTTTGAGAATCACTGCTGTAGACGCTAATCATAAATTGTTTTGATAGTCTCGATTTCCGAGCCACGCAGATCTCCACTGACAATGTGCTTGTAGGAAATATTCTCTTACTTCTTGCTCTCATTTCCGTTTTGCCTCTCGTGGCTGGGCTAGGATTGCATTTCTAGAACTAGCTCTGGCGATCATACTTACTCCATTATCTTTGTTGCATCACTTGTGCCAAAGGGGAGCCGACACAAAGAAACATGCTGGATGGGGGAAGAGAATTCTTACCCTTTATAAATTCTCCCAAAAAAGGAGCTGGGGGGGGGGGGGGCGGGGGTGTTTAAATGCCTAAGCCCTAATGTTCTAGCTCCTTGGTTGTGCCGTAGATCCATCTTTTGATGGGAACATCTTGGTTTCTTGGCTGCAAGGTCCACATTGCCACGCCCGTGAGTCCCCAAACGGCGTGATACGGTTCAGGTGCTTATCGTTTTAGTTTGCCCTCATGTGGTATTACCCAGAACATAGGACCCTCAGTAAGTAAGTAGCAACTAGAACCCTTTTTACGCTGACAGCTTATTTGGTATATGATGCAAGACTCATATTGTATAGAGAAATCGGCTTTTGGGGAATAATGTGGTCAACATCACGCTGGTCGCCTTTACTTCCCATCATAGACGCTGGAACGTGGCGGCTCAGGTTCCTTTAGAATCCCCCCCCCCTCCCCCTTGTTGGGTTTCGTTTGGGTGGTGATGGGGTGGGGCTTTAGTCCACTCAATTGTTGTGTCTGGTGACTAAGAGGACCCCTTTAACGATGTATACAAGTGTAACAGGCTAGTGGAATCGGTTGTTAGTAAGTTATTAACTAGTTCTAGTCATTTTGGTTTGGCTAGACTTGGTGGACTCAAACTGGCAGGTTTGTAGACTGAAATTCTCTAAAAAGGCCAGAGGGTGGAAAAGTTGATACAACGCCTGGCGGAGGAGAACATTTTGCGGCGGTTAGACGAGAAATAACAGGTCCTGTCTTTTCGTTACATACCCGTAGTGGGTTTTTAGTACAACGTAGGTTTACTGGGACTGAGTCGAGAGATGGACTGGCTCACTGGTTTCGTGTTGTGGCGGTGCGTTTAGAAGCTGGATTATGTTAGATCTAGATTTCCATATGTATCCTCGCTCGGATATTTTGATAGTAGGTTGAGAAAGCGAACTCTTATCTATTTTAGCCGAAGTGATTAGCACATGGTCTGTTCGAACACGTTATTGATTGTTACTGTATTATTATCTGCAAAACGCTAGTTTTGTATTCAGGATAATAAACAGGTGTTGAATGTGATTATTATATTCCATCTGTTTAGGCGATATCTGTGTAGGTATATGTTACAGTTGCGGTGTAATTTACTATTCACATATTGATCGTCTGACCCACGAGTAATATTTCACGGTTTCTGCACTAGAAGAACCCTTGTCATTTTATTTTAAAAACGTTTCTTTTTTTTTTCTTTTTTTGGCAGGGAAACTACTTGTTCTAACCACACTTTTCCTCGTCTCCTTCCTTGTTTCCCCATTTTTCGCTTTCCCGCTAGCTCAAATGTTTTCACGGTTACACATTTCATCATATTTAAAGTACTTGTATGTTATTGCAGTGATTTGTCATTTAGAACATTATTAATAATAATACAAATAAGAAATATATTGTGTTAAAATTCGATATATATATATACATACATGAATTAAAATAATATGAAATCTACAAAAACATAATGCAAATCATGACTGGCATGGTTTAGGAGAGCACCTAGCTGCTTTACACAATCGTTTGATTTAGGGTGGGGTACATACGGGTCTGAGATCCCCTCCAAAAACCAATTATGCGGCTGGAAAATATGAAAAGTGGTGACAAGGTCATAGTTTTTTTTTTTTTCTTTTTTTTTTGTGTGTTAATATTTGAACATTCAGGGCCAAAAAAAAAAAATTCTAACTTACACAGCTTCTAGCAACTGCACTAACAACAAGGATTCAAAAAGTAAGGGGTGGGTGTTTAACGCCTCTCGAAAAAAAAAAAATATAACAATCAGAAACAGACAACAGTAAATAATACATGTACACCAAGTCAAGAAAAACTAACATTAGATATGTAGCAGACATACAAACACACAATACAAAGACAAGGACGGCAGACAGACAAACATATGTAGACAAACAAAAAGTGCTACGGAAATTTTAGCTTTGTGCTGTGAGGTCGATTCTTCTCTCTGCTCATCTTGTTTAAATGTTCAGTTAGAAATTGAATATATATATACACACACATATATATATATATATATATATATATATATATATATATATATATATATATAGAGAGAGAGAGAGAGAGAGAGAGAGAGAGAGAGAGAGAGAGAAGGAAAGAGGGACAGAGAGAGGGACATAGAGAATAAATAACGAACAAACTGACGAACGAACGAACATATAAACTTCGTTTTTTTTAAAGGCGAAAATTGGGCTCGCAGACCCGTCTAACATTCTGCCCTTACAGAGAGAGATTAACAGGATTGGATGGAGACAGAAAGAGATCGAAATACAGTAAAACCTCGCTTAACGAGCACCTCACATAACGAGTAATTCGCATCACGAGCAAAATAAATTGTAAAAAAATGACTTGCTTTACGAGCGACGTTTCGCATAACGAAGAGAGAAGAAGTGGCGAAGAGAGGGAAAGTCCCGAATTGTGAGCATGTTATATCAGTCTGTGTTTAGCACTCGTTCCAGTAGCATGGTAGTGACGCTTGTGATCACACATTTTCTCAAACTTGTGTTATATTGTGATATATGTACACCTGGACAAAGAAGATGAGAAATATTGACATCTTAAAAGATCTGAACATCAAGGAAGATTGGCTAATAAACAGCATTCTTTCTCGAAAGCTGAAATATTTTGGTCATATCAAGCGCCACGACGGATTGGAAAAAATTATAGCCGAAGGCATGGTACCAGGAAGGAGGGGCAGGGGCCGACCGACACGAAGATGGGCACAGGATATAAGTGACTCCTTGAGTTTGAAAGTTCATGAGGAGGGGGAACTGGCAAGAGACCGAGTTTCTTACAGGCAGACTGTGATGAGAGCGACGTTCTGCAAAGGACCTGCTACATGATGATGATGATGATGATGATATACATGAATCCTCCAGGCCTACAAGATGACTTCTCTGAAGAATTTAAGTTGATCAAGATCCAGTTTCTGCCTCCCTACACCACTACGTTACTCCAGCCAATGGACCAGCAAGTTATATCTAACTGTAAGAAGCTCTACACTAAAGCACTCTTGGAGCATTGTTTTCAGTTGACTGAAGAGACATACCTCGCCCTCAAAGAGTTTTGGAAAAATCAATTCCACATCGTTGCCTTCCTCAAGATGATCGACAAGGCGGGGAAGGGGTTACCAAGAGAACTCTAACTTCTGCTTGGAGGAAGCTTTGGCCGGAGAGCGTTGTCGATTTGTGACTTTGAGGGGTTCGAGACAGTACCCGTGGAACCTGTAGTCAACGAGATTGTGTCTCTATCCACTATCGTGGGATTATAGGGGGATATCAGTGATAATGAAGAGCTTGTGGAAGAGCACAGCCAAGAGCTGACCATCGAAGAGCTTATGGAGTTGCATTGTGTTTCACAGCAAGCAGTTTTGGAGGAAAGTTTGTCAAAGGAGGAGGAGGAAACAGAAAAGCAACAATCTTTTAGCGAAATAAGAGAAATGCTGAAAGCATGGCAACTGTAGCATCTTACATTAAGACGCATCACCCTAATAAGAAAGTGGCTATGCACGGCGCAATTTAATTATAATGCTGTGTCGCGCATTTTCGCCAAATTTTGAAGCGTCGGAAAAAACAAATGTCTCTGGACATCTTTCTTGTTAAAAAAAAATTGCTATCTATCATTATTATTTCGACTTTTTATAATTTTCTGCAAATCGAATTCTCATTCCAGGTGGGTTCTTTTCGCGTTTAAAGAGGAAGATGATTCACTCTCCTTAACAATACGTATGTACTTTTCTTTGAATAAACGTTATACAACGCATTTTGTGAGTATTTGTTTTGAGATGGAACGCATTATTGTATTTTTCATTAATTTATATGAGAAAAATTGTTTCGCTTAACGAGTATGATTCTGGAACGAATAATGCTCGTTAAGCGAGGTTCCACTGTACAGGAATTCGGATGAGGGTAACAGTAAAGGACCCTTTTCCGCGCCTTCTGGAGAATTGGGATTGGGATAGAAATGACAGACATAGAAAGAGATGCAGAGAGAAAGAGTAGAGACAGATTGAAAAAATGAGACAGAGAGATACAACAAAGCTAAAAACACAGACGAAGAGAGATGGAGAGAGAGATGGAGAGAGAGAGAGACAAAAGGCGGGAGAGAGAGATAACCCCAGTGAAGAATATGTTCGCGTATAATTTTTAAACTACTCAGAATGTAACCGTTGGCCAAGAGTATTTATTTTTCTCTACTTTTTGTTTGGTTGGAGAGGAATGGTAGGAAAAAAAAGGGGGGGGGGGGGATTTTCCCAAATCTCATTAGCGAAACTGCCAAATGTTCGTCTCATTTTGTGTTGGCCTGTTAGCATTTTCCAGAAACGAGGAGTGCGTTCGATAAGAAACTTTCTAAACGAGGACTGGGCCCATTGATTCATTTCTTTCGAGAACCCTGCATCTTCCCCTGTCTGTGCTGGTGCGGTAGTGGCTGGGGGTGGGGTGGAGTTGGGAATGGAGAAGGGTTGCAGATGGGAGGCATACACAAAGAATTCGACGAGGCGAAGACAAACGAAAAGTGTGTGTGTGTGTGTGTTAGGGGGGGGAGAGGGGGAGGGGGTCTCTAGCTATCTTACACATTTTAAGGGGTTTCTAAGCATTTTGTGAGTGCGTAACACAACTAATATTACAAGAAGCAACATCATCATCATTATCATCATCATCATCGGGTGCCTTGCCGACTGGCGTGGGCGACCATGCCTCACCACAATCTGCGATCTCCTGCAGCATGCATCAGTAACAGGGCTGTGTGATACATTTTCTCAGTTTGATAGTAGAATTGTTAATGCTGCCACATAAATGTTAAAAATGTATTCTGATTTTGCTGCTTATGCAGCCCCATAACTCTCCATTTACAGTGCCACATGGAGCGACCGCCTCTCTGTATCACAACACGTCAACTACTACTTCTGCTGCTGCTACTACCACTAATACTAACTAATACTACCACTAATACAACTACTGCTAATAATACAACTGCTGCTACTAATACACCTGCTGCTATTATTACAACTGCTGCTACTAATACTACTACTGCTACTAATACAACTGCTGCATTTAATACAACTGCTGCTAGTAATACAACTGCTGCTACTAATACAACAGCTGCTACTAATACAACTGCTGCTATTAATACTAAAACGGCTACTAATACAACTGCTGCTTTTAATTTAACTTCTGCTACTAATACTAACTAATATTACTACTAATAAGCTATTGCTACTAATACAACTGATGCTACAAATACACCTCCTGCTATTATTACAACTGCTGCTTTTAATACAACTGCTGCTACTAATACAACTGCTGCTACTAATACTACTACTGCTACTAATACAACTGCTGCTTTTAATACAACTTCTGCTACTAATACAACTGCTGCTTTTAATACAACTTCTGCTACTAACACAACTGCTTCTTTTAATACAACTGCTACTTCTAACACACCTGCTGCTACTAATACAACTGCTGCTAATATTACAACTGCTGCGACCAATACTACTACTGCTACTAATACAACTGCTGCTTTTAATACAACTGCTGCTACTAATACAACTGTTGCTACTAATACAACGACTGTTACTAATACACCTGCTGCTACTAATACAACTTCTGCTACTTATACACCTGCTGCTATTAATACTATTGCTGCTAGTAACAAACCTGCTGCTACTAATGCAACTGCTGCTACTAATACACCTGCTTCTACTATTATACCTGCTCCTGCTAATACATCTGCTGCAAGTAATTCAACTACTGCTATTAATACAACTGCTGCTACGAATACACCGGCTTCTGGTATTACAACGGCTTCTACTAATACAACTGCTGTGACTAATACATCTGCTGCTACTAATACACCTGCTTCTACTAATACAACTGCTGCTACTAATACAACTGCTGTAACTAATACAGCTGCTGCTACTAATACAACTGCTGCTACTAATACACCTGCTTCTACTAATACAACTGCTGCTACTAATACAACTGCTGTAACTAATACAACTGCTGCTACTAATACAACTGCTGCTACTAATACACCTGCTTCTACTAATACAACTGCTGCTACTAATACAACTGCTGCTACTAATACAACTGCTGTAACTAATACAACTTCTGCTACTAATACACCTGCTTCCACTATTATACCTGCTGCTACTAATACAACTGCAGCTAGTAATACAACTACTGATACTAATGCATTTAATGCTACTAAAACTGCTACTGCTACTAAAACTACTACTGCTAATAAAACTACTATTGCTACTAATACTACTATTGCTACACATACAACTATTGTTACAAATACTACTATTGGTACAAATACGACTATTGCTACTAATACTACTTTTGCTACAAATTCTACGGCACTACTAATCAGGCTACTTTAACTAGTGCTACAGTTGCTATTACCGCTGTTGCTGTAGCTACCACCAATACTGGTGCTGCTGCTACTGTCACAACAACTACTACCACCGATACTGGTGCGGCTGCTACTAACACAACAACTACTACCACCAATACTGGTGCGGCTGTTACTATCACAACAACTACTAAGACCGATACTGGTGCGGCTGCTACTATCACAACAACTACTACCACCGATACTGGTGCGGCTGCTACTATCACAACAACTACTACCACCGTTACTGGTGCGGCTGCTACTATCACAACAACTACTACCACCGATACTGGTGCGGCTGCTACTTTTACAACAACTACTACCACCGATACTGGTGCGGCTGCTACTGTCACAACAACTACTACCACCGATACTGGTGCGGCTGCTACTATCACAACAACTACTACCACCAATACTGGTTCTGCTGCTACTTTTACAACAACTACTACCACCAATACTGCTGCTGCTGCTACTATTAGAACAACTACTACCACCGATACTGGTGCGGCTGCTACTATCCCAACAACTACTACCACCGATACTGGTGTGGCTGCTACTATCACAACAACTACTACCACTGATACTGGTGCGGCTGCTACTATCACAGCAACTACTACCACCGATACTGGTGCGGTTGCTACTATCACAACAACCCTTACCACCGATACTGGTGCTGCTGCTACTATCACAACAACTACTACCACCGATACTGGTGCGGCTGCTACTAACACAACAACTACTTCCACCGATACTGGTGCGGCTGCTACTATCACAAAAACTACTACCACCGATACTGGTGCAGCTGCTACTATCACAACAACTACTACCGACACCACCACAACTACTACTCGGTTCCTCTGTAAGTTCAGTAACACTCTAAGGGGTAAATAGAAAGCAAGTAAAGTTTAATGTTTAACATTAGGTCTCTAAGATAGATCAGACATAAACTTCAGACTTCGGCGGTAATACCCGCACTGCGACATCCAATTTGGAAACCTGGCAGGTATAATGCATAAATAACCTGCTGATATGAGTAATAGAACAGGCCGCTCATCTCATTTGTTTGTCAGGCAGGAGGCTGTGGGAACTGACAACTGTGGCTGCCATGGATATCTGTGATATGTCTCTGGTGATGTGTTTCAGGATGTCGAATGAATGAATCATCAACCTCGATGATAGCTTCATATTGTTCTTATCGTTGTCTATACCAAGATATTGAACGTTCGTTGTTATCAAAAATGAACAGTAAAGATATAGACAGGTCTGGGGGAGAGACACATTACAAGCTCAGACAGGCAAATAGATCAGGCAGACAGACTGCTGGGCGAGCAGGCAGGTACGCCAAACACAGAGAGAGAGAGAGAGAGAGAGAGAGAGAGAGAGAGAGAGAGAGAGAGAGAGAGAGAGAGAGAGAGAGAGAGAGAAGGGGTACTTAAGCTGGCAAGCAGGCATGATACACACATACATACAGACAGACACACACATTTACACACATAACACACCTACCCACATACATGCTTACACACATACAAACATACATGCATACACACATCCATACATGCATACATATGTACGTATATACAAATGTACACATAGACACTCACAGAGACAAACACACAGACACACAGACACACAGACACACAGACACAGACACACATACACACACAGGCACGCACACACACAAACCCACAGAGACTAAGAGGTAGATATGAATGTAGATAACGAGAAGTAATTGGGTACAAAGAGGGACTAAGCAAATCGAGAGAGGGAGACAATAAAAGAATGAGAGAGACTGAGAGGTAGTTAAGTGTACGGTGAACGACTGAAAATGGAAAAAAAGGGAAAGGAGTGTAATTATCTAAACATAGTGACTATTGAGATCGTGAGAGAGAGAAAGTATTATGAAGGGAGAGAGACTAAGAGGTAGATATGTTTAGGGTGAACGCTGAATATGGAGAAAGATAAGGGAAGTAATAATGGGGTACAGAGAGAGAGACTAAGGGAACCGAGAGAGAGAGAGAGAGAGATGAAGAGAGATAGAGTCTGACAGAATCGGCAGAGTGGCTAGAAAAAGAATAATACATACTGAGTAAAGATAAACACACGCATACACAGAGACAAACAGCACACACATATGTACATACACAGAGACAAACCTCACACACACACATATGTACACACACAGAGTCAAACCACACACACATATGTACATACACAGAGACAAACCTCACACACATGTACACACACAGAGACAAACCACACACACACACATATACACACACAGAGACAAACCACACACACACATATATACACACACAGATAAAAAAGAGAAAGAATTCAACACTCTACACGGGAGATCCACTCACAAACCAATGGCACACAGCCTGTTACTACTGAAGTTTATATCATAGCCACGGGCTCATAAACCAGGGCGGTTGAGTATAAAAGCACGCTTTCTGCCCCATGAAACAAACCAAGCTTTGATGTGAAATAACTAATTTACTACAAGTACGCTCGCTTTGATTTAACGAAACAAACTTTCTTTACTTTACGGGACAAGAAAGATTGTATTTTGGGGATGTAAGAACAATGTCTTTTTGCTTGAAAATGTGCAATAGATTCTGAACATAGATTCTGATATTTTTTTTTTTTTTTGGTAGCCAAAATCTGATGTGAATCATGGACGTTTAGGATTCACTGTCTTTAAGGCGTTTTTACAACTTTTTTTTTTTGGGGGGGGGGGGGAGGGGTGGGGGGGGTGGAAGTCGGGTGGGGGGAGGAAGCAGGGGGAGGTGTGTACTGCAGGACAAGAAGCGACACTGCTAGTGCAGTCGTGACAAAATGTGACGGTTAACTCCTTTAGCTCTAGACAAATATTCTTCGAACTCATTATATGATAAGACATTGCAAGTTTACCTAAGACATTTTCAGTCTTATCATCATCATCAAGCCTTGCTAGCTGGCATAGGCGTCAATGAATCCCCTCAGATTTCGGTCTTGTGTGTTCTGAATCAACTCCACTGATGATATTCCTACATCCCACTGTCTCAAGCCATTCACCATCATTTCTCTTGGCGTGCCTTTGCGTCTTTCCAGTCGTCAGGATATTTTCCAGAACTTCTTCCTAATCACATGATCAAACAATTTCAGTCTTGGGTAATTGCAAGATAATCTTTAAGTATCAGAAACTATTCAAGTACATTAAGGTGCTGTAACAACTTGTTTGGGCACGATAAGTTAAAAGATATTAAAGTATAGGAGCAGAAAACCACAAACGGATTGTGATAGCTTGGGATTAACACAATACAGAAAAAATGTACTGTTGCCCTCTAACGGGAAAATAAATCTCGCCGCCGTACGAAGATCGCAGACGGATCTCTCGCATGGGAGCCAGATGCTTTAACCACTAGGCCAGCCGTTCCTCAGTTCGCATCTTTTGCTTCTTAAAGTCTGTGCCGTTTGACGTTGGTAGTCATGTCAATCCACAACCTTCTGTCTCATTTACCTTCAGTCAACTCTGACACAGATGATCCTACATGCCAGCATGGCAAACTGTCCAACAACTTTTCTTTCGGTCTCTCTATGCCACTCCTTCCCTCCAACTGCCCTACTGTCTTGATATACTCCAGTTTTCTTATTCTGATTATATGACCTAAAAATGTAGATTGTCTCTTTTTGGTGTGAGAAATCAGTTCTCTTAGTGTGTCAGTTTCTTTCAAGACATCCTCATTAATTTTTTTTTATCCGTGCATGGTATTCTCATCATTCGTCTATGAAATCACATCTCCACAGCTTCCAAAAATGTTTCACTAATCTACCAACTGTCCATGATTCAATTCCATATATCAAGATATGATTTATGTAGCTTTTAAGAATACTCTTTCTCGTCTCCCAGTTTGCTACAATAGGAAATTTAAGGATTTGCTACAGTCATATACCCGGGTCCTCTTCTTCGAGTCCATGCCGTGTGGCGTTGGTAGTCATGTCCATCCACAACCTTCTGCCTCGTGTACTTTCAGTCAACTCTGACACAGATGATCTTCCATGCCATAATGTCGAACTGTCCAGAATCTGTTCTCTTGGTCTCTCTATGCTTCCCCTCGGCTCCAGCTTTCCTACCATCACGATATACTCCTGTATTTTTTTTTTTTATGAAATGACTAAAGAATGCAAATTGTCTCTTTCTGATGTGGGCAATCAGTTCTCTTTGCGAGCCAGTTTCTTTCAAGATGTCTGCATTAATCTTTTTCTCTCGCCATGGTATTTTCATCATTTGTCTTTAACACTACATCTCTGCAGCCTCCAAATAATTTTTCACTAATTTACTAACTGTCCATGATTCACATCCGTATATAAATATAGGATTATATAGCTTTTAAGAATTCACTTTCTACATCTCTGCAGCCTCCAAATAATTTTTCACTAATTTACTAACTGTAGATGATTCACATCCGTATATAAATATAGGATTATATAGCTTTTAAGAATTTTCTTTCTACATCTCTGCAGCCTCCAAATAATGTTTCACTAATCTATCAACTGTCCATGATTCACACCCGTATATAAATAAAGGATTATATAGCTTTTAAGAATTCTCTTTCTCGTCTTAACTGACAAAGAAAGATTGCATAAAATATTCTTCATTTTGTGAAATGCTGCCTTTGCTTGAGCTATTCGACATTTAACTTCCTTAATACATCTTCCATCTGATGTAATCAGGGTACCCGGGTCTAGCCAGTCCATAATAGTTACCAGAACATGTCGCGGGAAGTAAAGTCGAGCGGCCTAGTGTTAACCGTATCACCCATCCAATACCACTTTGTTTAAGACAATTATGAGTCTAGAACTATGCAGGGGCGCCGACACCAAACAAACAATATGGTGCTGGGAGGTTGGGGTGTGGGGGGGGGGGATATTAGACCTTTACAAATTTTCAAAAGGGAGAGGAGGCAGGGCTATTGTTAATTTTACATTCAAAAGTCAACTTCATCGCACATCGGACATGACCATAAGTGCTCCATTCTCCTTCTGAGTATGTCTCCAGGTGCTTTTATGCTTACAATCCCTATTCTGTTCTGGTTGATGTAACGACGGGTGGCTTCCGTGTATGGTTTTCTTTTCTCGCTGCTCCAGTTGGTACACCCATAGTATGCAGTCTATTAAGTGGGGAAGGGGGGGGGGGAATTTTCCACTAGCTAATAACCTCACAACTTTTAGTCTCTTATATAGTATTGATGATGTCTCTCGGTTCCATAGATTACTCATTTATGATAGTTGCACTGCCAACCAGGGCGTCTGCTCTCTCATTGTCTTTCACACCAACATATTATTGGACCCCCAAAAAAAATGAAGATAAATTTGCGAAACGCTGCATGCCGTATCGTATGGTACCACTGTTTTCGTATATGTCCCACCTTGATCTTCTGTAGCGTGCTCATTGAGTTGCTGACAAAGCATGCACTGGTAAATTCCTGCAGTTTTAAGCCATTCTAGGTCCTTGTCACAGCCACGACCTCTATCCTCATGCTGCTGGTGGTAGAAGCAAAGGCTCCAATGTCTTTTTTGATGACTTTTTCTTCAGTTCTTGCACAGGACCATCGGTATATATAAAGTATCTTCCGGTGATGTGTGTTCCTCCACTATCGTTATATATAAACATCTTCCGGTGATGTGTGTTCCTCCACTATCGGTATATATAAAGTATCTTCCGGTGATGTGTGTTCCTCCACTATCGGTATATATAAAGTATCTTCCGGTGATGTGTATTCCTCCACCATCGGTATATATATAAAGTATCTTCCGGTGATGTGTGTTCCTCCACTATCGGTATATATAAAGTATCTTCCGGTGATGTGTTTTCCTCCACTATCAGTATATATAAAGTATCTTCCGGTGATGTGTGTTCCTCCACTATCGGTATACATAAAGTATCTTCCGGAGGGGTGTGTTCCTCCAACAATGCTTTCACTTCTGCATCAACTGTTGATTGCGCCAAATCATGGCATTGTCTGGTCAGAGTGATAACCACCACAAAAGTACTGTTTATATTCGGTTGATATGGGTATCCATTCCTCTCCACGGTTTGTGGGATAATACTTATTAAACTGTGTAATAATAATAATGAGCTAATGGGAAATTAATGTAATAACGTATTTTAAAATAATATGAAAAGTACAGGATAAATAGATTAATAGATAAATTTGAAGCAAGGTTAAGGTAACCGCTTAGTCTCTACAAATTCACTATGGTGATCTCAATCCCCGTTACCCCCACTCCTACCGCCAATTTTTTAGGACAACTAGAAAAAAATACTAATTTTAGATAATTAGAAAATCCACTCTGATACTGATTTCAGCCCAGTAACTTAGGACCGGTAGAACAGTGTCTGGCCATTAAGCTTTCGAAATCTAATATCATACTTATTTATTATTTTACTTCCTAATCAGACATTTCCTTGATGTATGGAGACTAGATAATTACCGGATGTTGATTTCAGGGTGTGTTTGTGTTTTCTGCAGGCTAATTCCATTTCCTGCTCTATGAAGTCACCAGGTCATTACGCCTACACTCATATCACGTGTCCAGTCATCAACGTTTAATTGTATCAGGATCCTCGTATATTACAGTTTGTTTCAAAACTCACGCTGTTGCACTTTAACAAATATCTCGAAAGCTTCTATACCGATCAACACGAATTTTTGCATGTGGTCTTGGGTTTCCCTTGTCCATGTGATTCTATAATTTACAATGGCGCAGATGCTGCTGTTTTCTGTGATGTTTGTTTAACTATTCTTCGTCTTCTTTTTCTTTGTTCACTGGCTATAAACTTCAGTTTAAATTCCTGGTTGTTCATCCACATTGACTTTTGCTTTATGCCAGAGCCTGAGTTTTGCGTGTGCATCCGTTTTACTGACTTATTTGTGTGTAGTCAGTTGTTTATTACCGCTCGGACCAATGCACTCCGACTTTGAAAGAATATCATAATTAGTTGACTCCTACGACATGTTTGTTGGGGAGGCAATGGGTCTAATCTTGCTTTTTCCCCACAGTGTGGCCCCAGAACCCATACAGGGAGTTTGACTAATAATTTATCTACCTCTGAAAAATAGAATATATTGTAATTAAAACACGTGTGAAGGTTGTTGGTAATAGTTGACACGTGCAGCGATGCGTAGTGATTACTTTGACAGCCTTTCTCCGTGCAATGAAAAATCTGCAGCTTGATGGAGGCAGGCTGTGCATGACCACATGGGAGTGAGGTAAAAACAGTCTAGGGTAGTCACTTAACACAGCATCAATCGACATAATCAAACCACGTTCTCTGCAGAATAACTTATTAGAACATTTCACGTAGGCTTTGTCATTTGCAACAATCCACATTGACAGAAGACAACAACGTCCAGGTTTGACAGGGTGTCAGCTCGATGGAATAGCCAGGGTTTCAGGGCAACTCACAGTCAACTTGAGTACAAGCGTTCACTGGAAACTAGATAATTCGGTCAGCATTGTCTGAGTCCTCCACGCCGTTCCAGAGTCGAATGAGACTCGAACAAGACTGAAACCAAGATTGATCATTCCCGATCATTCCAGGCTTAAGTAACGTTTGTCTACCTCTTGTTCTCGACCACTCAGCTCACGCAAATCATGATCTCTTTCCATTCTTTTTGCTAATTTATTCGCTTGTGTCGCATTCTTTGTGCTTTACACTTCGTATTCGATTTCATTTATTCGAGCTTGAGTACATAATTCATGTTCAGTATCCAACATCGGTCATCATCATCATGTAGCAGGTCCTTTGCAGAACGTCGCTCTCATCACAGTCTGCTTGAAAGAAACTCGGTCTCTCGCGTTCTCCTGCCTCATATACTTTCATACTCTAGGAGTCACTTATATCCTGTGCCCATCTTCGTGTCGGTCGGCCCCTGCCCCTCCTTCCTGATACCATGCCTTCTGCTATAGTTTTTTCCCAATCCGTTGTGGCGCTTGATATGACCAAAATATTTCAGCTTCCGAGAAAGGATGCTGTTTAATAGCCAATCTTCCTTGATGTTCAGATCTTTTAAGATGTCAATGAGTTTCATTTTTGGCTTCCATGATGAGTTTCTTGGGATAGTAATGTGGTAGTTTCCCGTTGCTTTCCACATCCATATGGCTTTAGACCATGTCCTCAGCCTTCAGCAACCTTTTCGATTGCTAGGGCAAGTGAGTGCCCTGCTCTGTGGTGCTCCTGCTAACAACAGGATGCTCGGTCCCCATAGCTGCGTTGGCCACACCGCAGTGTGATTACCGTCCTCTACCGCGTGGAGGTGCAGTTGGGGTTTTCCCTTCACTGAGTCTTGAGACCAGAATGGCATTTACCAAAACTCTCCAGTACTTTCAGAGGACTCCAACTTCGGTACAAATGCAAATATAAATTACTGAGGGAAAAGCACTGCTCGCTAGCGTAGTTGGTTAAACCTAGCTGGGTGACGAACTCCTTGTGGTCCGGGTTCACGTCAAGGGGTAGGCAGAAAAGCCACATTTCTCTGAGATTTACAGTATCTATCATAAAATCAAGGCCGAAAGGTTGCGATATCCATAGTACCGAGCCAAAGGGTTAACAACTCATGGTTTCTGAGTACTTATAAGAAAAACGAAATCGAGGAGAAAATGACTCCTTATAGTTTATTTAAATTAGAAAAGCACACACACACACACACACACACACACACACACACACACACACACACACAATTACAAGGACATAATTATTCTTATCAGATTGCATATCAAATTTCAACAAATTATACCGGCTGGCAGTTTTGTTTTTCAATACTGCTTTCTTAGGTTTGGGACACTGATTCGAGAGTCACGCCATGAAAGAGAATTCTGCCCCACGGCGTTTATTACCTAAAGACAGCCATGGATACGCTGGAGCCGACCTTTGTCGAGGAGACGACAAATAATTGGGACTAGAAAAAAAAAAGAGATGTAATCTTTGAGTCTGTGGCTTAGGTTTTGCGAACGCGTTTCGTAATGCCAGGATGCCAAGTTCGACCCCAGCTGAGGGCCTCGCACCATGCGTTGGTTTCGACAATGGTATCGAGAAGCCGACAGTCCAAGAGGCAATGGCAAACTAATCGTCGTAAATTTACCTAAAAACCCACAAAAGCCATAAAATGCTGTAATTAGTTCTGCAACGTCCTGTAAAGGATACGCAAATAACTTTTTTTTTATGTAATCGTGACAATGAACATTTTAGAGGGCATGAGGATCAAAGAAGACCAACAGATTTGATATTGGACAGTGTAACATTATGGATTTACGATAGCTGGATCAAAATACTCTTGTCTTCTGGCTAGAAGATCTTGTTTAGGAATCCAGGCTTGGTGAATATCTTATAATTGACATAGTTCTCCCGTGTTGACCCAATATAAATAGGTAAAAGAAAATGCCATGCGAAGTAAAGACGACCGGACTGATGCATTAATATTCCACCAGTCTATCCGCCTGTTTACTTCACAACATTCTTAAGTTAGATCCCCCCCCAAAAAACAGACACATTTCTGTGTTTGCTTTCTCTGGGCTGCTATCTGATGATCTGGTCTGTGACTTTAATAATTGCATCCTGGATGACAATCTGCGTACCCTATTTTCGGGACAAAGACAAAAAAAAGACCCACTAAATCGTAACAAGCATGTCATAAAGGCCGACTTATTAGGGGTGATTCATATAAATTAGGAGTGCATCTGCCCTTGAGGCGAAGAACGAAATGTCTGCACACAAATAAGCAAGATCGGTAAAACAGATGTGCACGCAAAACTAAACTTCTGGAACAAGACCAAAAGTGGACGAACACCTAGAACTTTTCATCGGAGTTTACAGCCGGTGAACGTGAAGAAGAAGAAGAAGAAGACGGATGGCATAGAGGAAAACAAATGTCGCCGTCTCACGACGATCGCAGACGGGTGCTTCGCCTGAGAGCCCAAAGCAAAAATATGAAATTCGAAAATTTTCAACTTGTTACAGACACCTTCCCAGGTCTGGCTGACCCACAAAAGTACCAGGAAATGTCGCGGGAAGTAAGGGCGACATATTCACTGCCAGTTTGTCTATGAACATTATAAGTCTAGCATCATGCAGAGGCGCCGACGCTAAGAAAACATTAGGGTGCTCGAAGGGTGTTCTTAGTAAAATTTATCTGTGAAACTACCCAGATACTTGGTTAAGCGCAAAGGAATTTATAGGTGACACTAACGTTGGTCTCCCCACGCCCCGCCCATATACACACTAGCTCACTTCTGACTGGTAGTTCCTGAATCTGTCACCTTAGCACAAGGTTACGGGGGTGTTCAGCAATGTCATTGATATCGCGCGTTGCATATTTCAGCACGCCAGCGCTTTTAAAACTCCAAAAACATGGGCAAACTTGTCCTAACACAACCCTGGTCCTAACACAAAGTGCCACCATGCGGACGAGAATCACCCGCAGAGAGGTCCCAGAAACACCTTTCAGCCGTTAGGCCATATGTATGACTAGGCCATATTTATGGTCAGGCTTTATTCAGGGCCCCCGGCAAAAGCCAGGGTGGGTCTTCAAAATAACGAAAAATTGCATCCCACGAGTGGACGACTACAGACATGGGAGGCTTGAACTACTAATAAACACGCAATGGAAAGCAACAAGAAAAGGGGTAAACATTATAACTGAAGCTATCTAGGAGGGAGCTAGCTCCCTAGGTAGAGGAGAAACTTAGGCCAACTCCTACTGATGATGATGATCATGAGTGCATATTTTGTGACTTTCTTGCCACTTCTTTTTATAAAATCCAATACAGGCTACCTTTTTTGACTTTAAAACGGTTTCTACCATCGTTGTCTACACATGACCTTAATTGTAATTAATTCTTCATTTCGATGTTCATCTTTTTCCTTAGATCTTGTTTTTCTAAACACACAAAACGTTCGTTTTACCTCTTTATTGACTCTACCACTCTCATAGGGATCTTTAAAACCAGAAATAACGTTTAAATTAAAAATGCGCTACTTGGTTTCAGCCCAATAAAATGTCTATTCACGATGACTTGGTTTCAGAGATTACAACATAATGTTCAATGCAAAACATTTCATTCGAAACTATTCACTGCATCAGTATATATTTGAACTTGGAAGGAGACAAAACATTTTATTGCTGATGTTTAAGAACATGGCGGCAAGCAGGGGAATTAGTCTAAACAAGCAAAGAATAACGGATGGCACAAGTTACGGTTTTTATAGGTCTTACAACTTTACAACTATACAAAATGAAAAAAAATGAGTATACAAACACCGCCTCCCCTCTTTCTCTATCTATCTATCTATCTATCTATCTATCTATCCATCTATCTATCTATCTATCTATCTATCTATCTATCTATCTATCTATCTATCTATCTATCTATCTATCTATCTATCTATCTATCTATCTATCTATCTATCTATCTATCTATCTATCTATCTATCTATCTATCTATCTATCTATCTATCTATCTATCTATCTATCTATCTATCTATCTATCTATCTATCTATCTATCTATCTATCTATCTATCTATCTATCTATCTATCTATCTCTCTCTCTCTCTCTCTCTCTCTCTCTCTCTCTCTCTCTCTCTCTCTCTCTCTATCTATCTATCTATCTATCTATCTATCTATCTATCTATCTATCTATCTATCTATCTATCTATCTATCTATCTATCTATCTATCTATCTATCTATCTATCTATCTATCTATCTATCTATCTATCTATCTATCTATCTATCTATCTATCTATCTATCTATCTATCTATCTATCTATCTGTCAATCTGTCTGTATGTCTGTCTGTCTGTCTGTCTGTCTGTCTGTCTGTCTGTCTGTCTGTCTGTCTGTCTGTCTGTCTGTCTGTCTGTCTGTCTGTCTGTCTGTCTACCTACCTACCTACCTACCTACCTACCTACCTACCTACCTATCTACCTACCTACCTACCTACCTACCTACCTATCTATCTATCTATCTATCTATCTATCTATCTATCTATCTATCTATCTATCTATCTATCTATCTATCTATCTATCTATCTATCTATCTATCTATCTATCTATCTATCTATCTATCTATCTATCTATCTATCTATCTATCTATCTATCTATCTATCTATCTATCTATCTATCTATCTATCTATCTATCTATCTATCTATCTATCTATCTATCTATCTATCTATCTATCTATCTATCTATCTATCTATCTATCTATCTATCTATCTATCTATCTATCTATCTATCTATCTATCTATCTATCTATCTATCTATCTATCTATCTATCTATCTATCTATCTATCTATCTATCTATCTATCTATCTATCTATCTATCTATCTATCTATCTATCTATCTATCTATCTATCTATCTATCTATCTATCTATCTATCTATCTATCTATCTATCTATCTATCTATCTGTGTCTGCATGTCGGAGTATATGTCTGTGCGTGCTGAATATATGTGTCTGCGTGTGCATTTCTATGTGTTTGCATGTGTATGCACTTCTGCGTGTTTGTCTCTGTGGGTGTCAGTATGTGTTTGTCTGCCTGTTTGTCTGTGTGTGTGTGTGTGTTTGACTGCGTGTGTGTCTATGTGGCTGTATGTATGTGTCTGCATGTTTGTCTGCGTATGTGTGTGTGTGTGTGGTGTGTGTGTCAGTGTGTGAGCACGAATGTAAATATGTGTGCTGTGTGATTCCCTGTGTGTGTTTATATGTAAGTGTCTGTGTGTGTGTCTGTATTTTTGTCTGAGTGTGTGTGTCTCTGTGGGAGTGTCCGTGTGTGCATGTGTGTGTCTCCATGCATGACTGCATTTATGACTGTATGTTTGTATGTGTGTATGCCTGTATAACGTATGTATGAATGTATGTATGTATGCCTGTATGTTTGTATCTTTGTATGTATGTTTGTGTGTATGTATGCCTGTGTGTATGTGTGTATGCATGTTTGTTTGTATGTATGTGTGTATGTATGTATGCCTGTATGTGTGTATGTATGCAATGTATGCATGTATGTGTGTGTAAGTGAGTGGGTGAGCGTGTGTATGTGGGTGTATGTATGCACGCACGGGTTTTTGCATGCACTTTACAACTCATGCTTTTGTGTTCTTTTATAATATTCATAATATGCATATCATTATATGATCATAACATGCTTTATTAGTAAAATACAATTGCTGTGTGAAAGATGGTTGACTGGAAGGGCCGAATGTAAGACGGGCCTGGGTGCCCAATTTGTGACCCTTTGAAAATAAAGTTCGTTCGTTCTATGTATCTATCTATCTATCTATCTATCTATCTATCTATCTATCTATCTATCTATCTATCTATCTATCTATCTATCTATCTATCTATCTATCTATCTATCTATCTATCTGTCTGTCTGTCTGTCTGTCTGTCTGTCTGTCTGTCTGTCTGTCTGTCTGTCTGTCTGTCTGTCTGTCTGTCTGTCTGTCTGTCTGTCTGTCTGTCTGTCTGTCTGTCTGTCTGTCTGTCTGTCTGTCTGTCTGTCTATCCATCTATCTATCTATCTATCTATCTATCTATCTATCTATCTATCTATCTATCTATCTATCTATCTATCTATCTATCTATCTATCTATCTATCTATCTATCTATCTATCTAATCTATCTATCTATCTATCTATCTATCTATCTATCTATCTATCTATCTATCTATCTATCTATCTATCTATCTATCTATCTATCTATCTATCTATCTATCTATCTATCTATCTATCTTTCTATCTATCTATCTATCTATCTATCTATCTATCTATCTATCTATCTATCTATCTATCTATCTATCTATCTATCTATCTATCTATCTATCTATCTATCTGTCTGTCTGTCTGTCTGTCTGTCTGTCTGTCTGTCTGTCTGTCTGTCTGTCTGTCTGTCTGTCTGTCTGTCTGTCTGTCTGTCTGTCTGTCTGTCTGTCTGTCTGTCTGTCTGTCTGTCTGTCTGTCTGTCTGTCTGTCTGTCTGTCTGTCTGTCTGTCTGTAGGTCTGTCTGTCTGTCTGTCTGTCTGTCTGTCTGTCTGTCTGTCTGTCTGTCTGTCTGTCTGTCTGTCTGTCTGTCTGTCTGTCTATTTATCTATCTATCTATCTATCTATCTGTCTGTCTGTCTGTCTGTCTGTCTGTCTGTCTGTCTGTCTGTCTGTCTGTCTGTCTGTCTGTCTGTCTGTCTGTCTGTCTGTCTGTCTGTCTGTCTGTCTGACTGTCTGTCTGTCTGTCTGTCTGTCTGTCTGTCTGTCTGTCTGTCTGTCTGTCTGTCTGTCTGTCTGTCTGTCTGTCTGTCTGTCTGTCTGTCTATCTATCTATCTATCTATCTATCTATCTATCTATCTATCTATCTATCTATCTGTGTGTGTGTGTAATTTTTTTATAAACATAACATGCATTATTGATAATATGTAATTGTGGTGTGAATGATTGGTGATTGGAAGAGCCGAATGTATGAAGGGCCTGCGTGCCCAATTTAAAACACTTTAAAAATAACGTTCGTTTGTTCGTTCGTTCTCATTCTCTTTCTCTTTCTTACCACAAGTAAACAGAGTATCTGTAAAGAAATTACAGCTTTGAATTAGTTAGTCTGCCTAGAATAATAAACCCAGAAAACCGTCTGTGGCCATGTTTTATTGTAATTTAACAAGGGGAACCATTTACTTGTTTACACTTATGTAAACGGAGTTCATAAAAAAGCTTGCTGACTGGAACAGTTGACTATAAATCTGGTACACATCTAATGGAACTGGGTCCACCCACTTTGATGCCCGGGACGCATATTTTGTAAGACTCATTACTCTTTATACACTAGTCAGCTCAACTCTTAGCAATGTGGACAACATCGCGCCGGCCGTCTTGCTTCATTCGTAATTTCTCAGTGCTTGTGTTTTGGAAGATCGACCAGGTTTGCTGAAGTATACTATAAAATAAAATAAAAATTATATGCCGTGCAGTTTCAAACTCAAGACTTTCAGAGGGACCAACAGCCATCTTGCCATTGCGCCACCATATGCCTGAATCGCAGACGACAAGAAAGTGGTCCTGTTCTTTTAAAATAAATCGATGCCACTGCCTCGTTTTGTTCATGATATTCTCACACATCGGTATGTCGAGTACTCTGTTGAAAAAGCGCATCTCAGCTGTAATT
The DNA here is from genome assembly GCA_905116865.2 of Candidula unifasciata. NCBI lineage: Eukaryota > Metazoa > Mollusca > Gastropoda > Stylommatophora > Geomitridae > Candidula > Candidula unifasciata. The sequence goes on along the minus strand of CAJHNH020000323.1, from coordinate 29,801 downwards.
TTTGTTTCTGTCACTGCCCAAAATCTGGCGATGGCAGAAAACGTTTGATAAAAAGACTATAAACGAGTTCTTAGTAGTACTTGTGTCTCCATACTGAAGACAACTTAAGTAATGTTTAAGCACCGTTAATCAGGATCCGCAGACTGGAGTTAATGTAAAGGTGATTTTGTAATCTTCATTGTCGGACTAGATGTAGGACATTTATGAACCGCTCATAATTATCAGACACTTGAACAGTGTGAAAGGAACAAAACATTTAAACACGTCTTTCCAAAACCGCAGTGGAGATCAAAACTTGTTCCTGAACTTTAAGACAGCAAAACTAATGTTAAAAGTTGATTGTGTATCATTTACATGACTTTGCAGAACCAACCCCAACATTTTTTTGTGTGTTGTGGTTTTCTGAAACATTTTACGTTCAGTAGTTTGCCATTGCTTAGTGAACGGTCAGCACTTTGTGCCGCTGTCGAAACCAGCGCAAGTAAAATCGTTAGCAGCTGAGATTAAACCCAGTACCTCAGCATTACGAAGCGCGTTCGCAATGCATAAGCCGCAGACGCCGACTCTGATGCTAACGCACGCAGACACAATTCAACGTACCCCCCCCCCCCCCCCCCCCCAACCCATAAATGATGAAGAAAGTGAAAACGTCACAAAATGTGAATACCTAGGTGCCATATTAAACAACAATGGAGGCCGTTTAACAGAATTGCAAAATAAAACAGCGTTGCAAGTCTATGGTTGAGCAGCAAGAAGATCAACATTTTAAAGTCTTGCATCTTCCTAGTAGTAACATACATCATCATCATCAACAACAACATCACGTCGTGCATTTGAATCTCCCATAAGGCTCGCAGTTTATTTATCTGTTCTGTTCTATTTAGTGCAATGCTTTCGAAATATGGGATGATATTTCATTGGAGCTCCTTTAGCTTTTCTCATAAACGTTTGTTTTAGAGTTTCTCTTTGACGCCCTCTTTACTTCAATGCATTAGTTTCCAATTCCAGTGCCTGCAAGCTAGACTGTCGTCCCAATGTCGGATGCAATTTTTCGTTTTTGTTTTTTTTTAAGCCCTACCCTGGCTTTTGCTGGGGGTCCTAAATATAACCAGGCCTGAAATATGGCGTAGTGGCTGAACGAGGTTTCCGGGACGTCTCCACAGGTGATCCTCATCTGCATGGTGGCACTTTGTGTCACAAGGTATTTATCGCTCTTAGTGATGTCCTGGTAGGGTACAACTTACTTACATACATACAATGCCTGCAACTCTGTCCCGAAATGTGGCTGAACATTTTTGATATTTTAAATCGCCACCAGGCTCTCGTCGGGACCCTAATATAACCGAACGGTTAAACGGAGTTTCTAGGACTTATGACTGGGCGATTCTGATCCGGATGGTGGCACTTTGTGTATTCGGGTGTCATCGCTTATTGTACGGTCTTGGTGGGGTTGAAGGTTATTAGCCCCCAGTGTCTGTTTGGTGATTCGCTGCTCTCTTCTGGTCAGGGCGTGTCCAATAGAGAGTCATCTTATTTGTCTATTAACCGTTGATATCAGTAGTTCTCTGGACATATCTCTAATTTCTTTGTTTGTTCGCACTTGCTATCTTCTACACACACACACACACACACACATGTATATATATATATATATATATATATATATATATATATATATATATATATATATATATACTTTAAGTAGCAGGTGGTTTGCAAAACGTCGCTCTCATCAATGTCTGCCTGAAAGAAACTCGGTCTCTTGCCAGCTCTCCCGCCTCATGCACTTACATACTTTCATATTCAAAGAGTTGCTTACATCTTGTGACAGTTACTTTTATCTTGTGCACATCTTCGTGTTGGTCGGCCCCTGTCCCCCTCTCCTGGTACCATGCCTTCTGCTATTATGTTTTCCAATCCATTATGGCAATATATATATATATATATATATATATATATATATATATATATATATATATATATATATATATATATGTGTGTGTGTGTGTGTGTGTTGTGTGTGTGCTTGTTTGTCACTCCCTCCGATAGCTGTCTGTTTAAACAATTCATCATAAACCAAATATATCAGACCAATTCTTTGTGTATTTTTGTATACGGCCCGCTAATTTTAATGTAAATTTTGAAATCGCTCCTGGAAAAGAAAACAAATATCCCTAAAGGTTATTATCGAATAAGTAAATACACTGATCATGGATGGACATGTTCATATCAGCTGGGTGCCAACTGTGTCTGGTGAGTTGTAGGCAACACAATGAACATTGACTGCTTCGCGCTAGAAACAGGAAATAAAAAATATCCTCTTCTGTCATTATCACCGTCAACTGTGAAAAGTGTACATATTTAAAAGGAGTTGTATTCCCAAGTGTCGCGGTCTCTCTCGACAAAGCGACTGATCCTACGTAGGAGCTGTGGTGAACTCTTTTTCGCTACGTAACATGTGTTACTTCAATTCATTATGTTCTAAAAGATTGTTCCTTTTGTTCCAAATTTTAGTCTGAGCACTTTAACTGTTTTTCAGACGATAGTCTTATATTGGACTATAGAGATGTACATGAATCACAGTCTATAGCGATGTGGATTTAGGTCAGCGATGAAGTTCCTTCCCTGTATAGAACATACCGCCGGCATTACTGGAGAGACAATGTGTTGCTGATACAACGTAATCTCTTCCTCAACCTGCTTTATTAAACTCCAAAAGAAAGATACATATTTTGGAATAAAGAATGCAGAAGAACAGTGTTCTGTCTGTCCACCTATAGAGCTTTCCTCCCAGACCAGCTGACAACAAAGGCATAACATTTTCAGGTTGCAAACATTATATATCCAAGTGACAGGAATTCCCTCGTTTAACAATTGATCGGACTGTTCCCCTTGAGATCGATTACTCTGCTTATTGTCACAGTTTTCTCTCATCGACTGCTCGTTTAGATTCTCAAAATGATATTCCTAATTGGATTTGATGGTTAGCGGGGTAGGGGTATCCCCTATCAAAGGAGAAGTAAGACGCCTCCTTTCCTCCGCTAGTCTACGGGACACCCTTGGGCAAGGTGGAGTACCCGTTTAGCCCCCCAATCAGGGTTACGTGAAGCCATGGAAGCAGGTGGTGGATGGAGTGTAAGAGCAGCCGACAGGTATTGTTGGTTATGGTCTGCACTCTGCGGCGATAGGCAGATGATCTCATCAGTAGAGACAATGGCTATGGCCACCGACTAGTATAGTCACTGCTCAGGAGGAAAGCAACGGCAAACTACCTTCTGCAAATTTTGCCAAGAATCCATAACAATCATGAAAGAAAACATAACACAGAAGAGATCTGGTGGCGAGGCCCCCAGGCCAGGCAGATCAGATAACACTGGGGAAGAGTGTGATACAGGGGTCAGTACTAGTAATCGTGATGACGGAGTTAATCCTGACTGTGTTACCAAGGAAATCCACTGTGTCAGACTAAGAAACAGAATGCGAATAGGAACGTGGAATGTGAGAAGTCTGTATGAAGGAAAGCTTAAAGTAGTATGTGATGAGATTGAAAGATTAAATATTCAGATCTTAGGAATTTGTGAACATCGTTGGAGTGGCAAGGGACATTTTATCAATGAATATGGAAGCTTTTTCGTATATTCTGGTAGAGATGTAAGAGGCCAGAGCGGAGTGGCATTTTGTTTAGATAAAACAACAGCAAAAGCTATTATGGGATATAACCCAGTTAGTGATAGAATCCTAACTATCAGACTTAAAGGCCGTCCAAAAAACATAACTTTCATGCAGGTATATGCACCAACTTCAACAGCAGAGGAGGGCGAAATTGAAGATTTTTATGCCATACTGCAAGACACATTAAATAAAATTAATCAGAATGATATAATAATAATAATGGGAGATTTTAATGCTAAAGTAGGTACAGGCAGAGCTGAAAATGAGAGACACGTTTTAGGAAAATTTGGATTGGGTAATAGAAATGAAACAGGAGAAAAATTGATTGAATTTTGCATAGAAAATGAATTAACAATAGCTAACACACTTTATAAACAACACCCTAGAAGGCTTTTCACATGGACATCCCCTGACGGTGTTACCAAAAATCAGATAGATTACATTTTAATACAAAGAAGATGGAGATCGAGCATAACATCTGCAAAAACCCTGCGAAGTGCAGATTGCGATACAGATCATCAGTTACTAGAAGCAGATCTGAAATTAAAACTCAAAAAGCTTACCCGAGGACCAAGGCCATTTCGATTTGATCTCACAAAAATACCAGATGCATACAACGTAGAAGTGAAGAACCGTTTTGAGGTCTTGATGTCTGTACAAGAGGAAATGACACCTGATGAACTGGCGGTACAAGCTAGGGATATCTTGATAACAGCAGCTAAAGACCTAATACCCACCAAGACTAAGCAACATAAACCATGGATCACACCATACACGTTAGAACTAATAAAACAACGAAGGGAACTGAAAAAGAAAGGAGAAACCAATGACAGCAGGATGAAGTATAAATTTTTAACACGAGAAATAAGAAAGTACACAAGAAAGGATAAAAATCAGTATGTACAAGATTGCTGTATTAAAATAGAGCAGCATCACAAAAATGGAAGAGATTACGAAATGTTCAAGGAAATGAAGTTATTGACAAGAAATTTTCAACCTCAGTTAAATGTTATTTGTGATAAGTTGGGAAATACTTTAACAGAATCTAGGCAAATTCTAGGAAGATGGCAGGAATACTGCAGCAGAATGTATGATATGAATGACAGTGAGGATATGAATGATATACATGAACCAGTAACAGTAGAGGCAGAACCTGAACCTTCATTAGATGAAATTTCATGGGCAATAAGGAGCCTGAAAAATGGTAAATCACCTGGATGTGATGAGATACCAGCTGAATTGATTAAAGCGGGAGGAGAAGAAAGCATAAAAATCTATCATGCATTATGTGAAAAGATATGGAAATATGGTATTTGGCCAAAAGACTGGAAGAGAACTATCTTCATTCCAATACCAAAAAAGGGTGACCTGAAATTATGTACAAACTATCGAACTATTGCCCTGATCAGTCATGCAAGTAAAATTCTACTAAAAATTATAATGCGAAGACTGCATAAGAAAATGGAAGAAGAGATTAATGTAGCTCAGGCTGGATTTAGACAGGGAAGAGGAACAAGAGATCATATATTCAACATGCGTTTAATAATAGAGAAGTGTAGAGAATTTAATGTAAATCTGTTCTTATGTTTTGTGGATTATTCAAAAGCATTTGACTGTGTACAACATCAGAAGCTTAGGGAAATCATGAGGAATATGGGCTTTCCATCACATATAGTGCAGCTCATTAAAATTCTCTATCAAGACCAACAAGCAGCAGTCAGAATAGATGGAGAGACATCAGACTGGTTTGGCATCAAGCAAGGAGTCCGTCAGGGATGTGTGTTGTCACCGTATTTGTTCAACCTGTACGCCGAAAATATAATGAGAAATGTAAGAGATGATATAAACAAGGAACAATATGATGCCCTAAACATCGGTGGTCATGAAATACCAGAAATTCGTTATGCTGATGATACAGTATTACTATCAACATCACAAAATGGTTTAGAAAAACTTATTAACCTCACTCCAAAGAAATAGTGAAAATCATAACTTATTTCTTAACACAGCAAAAACAAAGATAATGCATACAAACAAAACTGCCATGGAGAAGGAAATATATGTTAATGAGGAAAGATTGGAAGTGGTGGAAAATTTCGAATATCTTGGGTCACTGGTTACCAACAATGGTGACACAATGAAAGAAATTAAACGGCGACTATCAATTGCTCTTCAAAGACTTAAACAACTGAATAAATTATGGAATTGTACAGATAGAATTACAAAGGTCAGATTTTTAAGAGCATGCATCTTTCCCATTGCAACATACGCCTGTGAGACCTGGACACTTACTAAACAAGCGGAACAGTGCATAAATGCATTTGAATACAAATGTTACAGACAGGTTCTAAAAATATCTTGGGTAAAGAAAAGAACAAATGCATCCATACTTCAAGAGCTGAATATTGAAGAGGGTTGGCTAGTAAAGACAATAAAACAAAGAAAATTGAAATATTTTGGTCACTTGAAACGTCATGGAAGTCTAGAGAGAACAATAATGGAGGGGTACATGCCTGGGAAGAGAGGAAGAGGAAGGCCAAGGAGAAGATGGGTGCAGGATGTGGCAGATGATCTCCAGATGGGTGTATCAGACGCAGGACATCTTGCTCATGATAGGAAGGTTTTCCGGAGGGTTGTTATGGCAGCGAGGTTCCGCGAGGGACATGCTACTGAATGAATGAATGAATTGGATTTGTGGAATTTTTGTTTTTCCTATCTGATACCCACTAAATAGGTTTATGTGAATTGACATGTCATCTGTATGTGTAATCCATGTCTGTATCGCCTCACATGGTTGACAGAAAGTGTTGTCTCAGCAAAAAGGAGATGAAGAAGAAGTGCACTTTTCTAACATACATATATGTCAATAACGTAATGCAAAGAATAAAAGAAAATATCGCGCAAGAAGAATACATAATAGAAGCTATTGACGGATTTGTCTCATCAGCGATACTACTTTAAGGTTTACATTGCTAACATAATCCTGATAGGGTCACGGTAGGTACAGAAAAAGGACCAGACCGACATAGTAAGTGCTCTCAAGGAGGGAGAGCGAGAAGATGATTCAGGGGACGACATCTAATCGGCAAAACTCACAAGACTAAAAGAACTTCAAGTCAAAATAAGTGTCGCCAGATATAAACACTGTACAGACAGCCAAAGAAGAATAGTAAACCAACACAGAACTGGCGTTATTAGTCGCCACCCGCTGAGGGATATACTTAGGATGGTATCCTAGCGCTTATGGAATTGTCCGGTGTGCAGTGAGGATCATCTGTTGATTAACTAACTAACCCTAACATTAAACAGTATACTAATCTGGATAACAAGTCAATACGCCTGATACCAAATACCTCGTTTAACATCTACATACGCTATAATTATGGCACTCGAACAGCCACACAAGACTGATGTAACCAGCAGCGGTGTGCGGATGAGGGCGATAACTGAAGCATTTTATTCTGCTCTTTATCTTCCAAAGCAGTCTTCCTTTTTGGAATGCATTCCTTTTTTCCTTGTTACTTTGATGCCCCACCTCGGCTTGTGCCGGGTGCCCTAAAAATAGCCGGGCCATAAAAATTGCCTAACGGCTGAACGGGGTTTCCGGTACGTCTCTGCAGGTGATCTTC
>CAJHNH020000323.1:17500-20000 GCA_905116865.2 Candidula unifasciata | reverse complement strand
TCTTCTTCTTCTTTATGCAAAAGGGTATAATTGAGTCATATATGATTTTTTAGTCACAACCATCACATTATGTTTGTCTCTAAGTTTACATTTGTCTATTATCTCCGTTAAGACTTACACTGTGAGACAGGAGCGTTAGAAACGGTTGTTGCTTTATGTGTCGGATTTTGGAGAGTTGTTACCCGGAGTCACTGCCGGTGTCCTCCTCTAAGTGGATGTAGCGCTAGAGCCAAGAAAACCTTGTGTAACAGGCTCCTACTATTCCATCTCTGGGCCAGCGCCCTCCCACAACCTGTTAAAAAATGTTTTCTACAGAACATTCTGGGGAGAAAAGAACAGGAAGACTATCGCCAAACAGGCACTGAAATGGGAACATTGATGTGGTGAGGAAACCGGGGCATCGAAGAGACAATTAAAGATGGAAGGTTCTTGTTGTTCTCGCTCCTCCGTGGAGTTGCTACCACGTATCCGGCAGCGGTGGAGACCAAGATGATGTAGAGGACGGAGAATATGGAATATTATGATTTATACAACTGATCAATATCATGGCACAAGGGTAGTAACCCATAAGTGCTCTGTTCTACTTCTGTCTCAAGCTTGAGTCCCTAAAATCTCAGCGCGGTGCACGAACTCGGTAGCACCGGCGATAATTCTGAATACTTTGAATAGATTTGTAACTTTAAATTTTGCTCAGGCTTCGCCGTTCGGCTACTTTTTTCGATCTCCAACTGCCACGAGATATTTTACCTGCGCAACAGTACACGCGGGAGTCCGATCTTACTACCTAGTGACCAGGAGGAAATTACTAGAAGTCCGAAGTCCACGTGAAAAAAATCTCAGCCTTCACCGGGGCTTGAACCGGGGACCTCCAGCATTTGAGGCGGACGCCACAGGCAATTAAATGTAATACTTTAAAAGTCGTCTTTTAAGACATTCATGTTAAGGGAAGATTATTGGGGTATAAGAACCAACACAATGTCATTCATTTAATTACATCCTGAGCAGCTCTTTAAATTGAAAAGGGCTTAGACGCCAAAGACTTATTTCGGTATACTCAAAGTATTTCTGGCAAGAGATCTATGCCCCATAAAAATCTCCTGTCGGAAATAATGTACAAACATTTAAATGAATGATTTATTCTCAAATCCCGGGTAATAATGCTCTTAAAGTAATTAGGATTGGTATTAATGTATTTTGAAATAGCCTTCTGTGGCACTGTGGCCTGTGGTTTCTAGTTTGCAAAAAGAGTTAATCTTAACTTCCTATTTATTTTACATGAAAATAGATTTTGACAAGGCAATATTAAGTTTTCATTTTTGAATTGCACTAACAGAATAAACCCAAATGTACGTTTCCTGTCTTATTTTAGTTTTCATTTTTGAGAATTCGTTGTGAGGATTACCAAACAAATGACATTGCTGCTTTCATTACTATCTTCATTAAGCTGGCGTAGGAAACTGAGTGTTCTAATCTTTATCGTCTTTATCATCTTTTTCTCTAAAGATTCCCTATGATTTGGCTTCCCATCCTATTCCTAATACTTCCCCTTCTCTACTTCTCTGTCCAATTCATTTTCCTCATTATAATCATCGACATCATCATTGTCTTCTACTTCTTCTTTGCCATCATCGCCCTCCTTTCCTTTATCTTCTGTTTTGCCAGTCTTCTTGCTCTCCTTTTTCTGACTCTTTTCTCATTCTTACTCTCATTCTTACTCTCCTTCTCCTCATTATCGTAACAGGAAGACGTCATCAATTGCATAATAGTTGACAGGACTGAAAAACAACAGGTCTGAGCAATCTTGACTTTCCTTTTCTAAAACCATCACTTGTTAATAAACAAATTGACATTATGCAAATGAATAGCCTACCTTTTTATACAAGTAATACCTTGTGTAATTTGGTTGACGTACCGTTTTAAAACCCTATTCTTCAGTTCTGATTCTGCCTCTTATTCTTCTTCTCCTTCTTATTGTAATTATTTTTTCTGCTTTACGCTCTTCTTCTTTTTCTTCCCCTTTTCATCTTCATTTCTCTTCTCATTCCTACTCTCCCCTGTTTTACTATACGTCATCTACTTATTCTAATTCTGATTTGACTTCGTCTTCACCCTCCATAAACAATGCAGACGGACGCTAAACATCATTTACTCTAATATTTGCAGTACACAAGAACACGGCTGAGCCTATACAAACCGATCGACGACTTCTGAAAAGGACTAAAAAACTAAACATTTCGGTACAGGAAACACGAGAAACTAAAGTAATGGAAGTCTGTATATCCTAGACAAAACTTCGACGGCTCGTAATGATAGTTACGTGACAAGAATATACATTGAAGCACGATCCTGTGTTTGACTGAATGATTCCGTGGATTCTTAATGTCCATTTTCTCTGTGTGTGTGTGCGTGGGTGTGTGTGTGTGTTTAAATTAAATGGAATCTAGTTTTGTCGCGAATTTCATTTTTGGGGACATCGTCGGGTAAAAAAATTGCAGGGTTG
>CAJHNH020000323.1:0-15000 GCA_905116865.2 Candidula unifasciata | reverse complement strand
CATTTGTTACCCAGTCAGCAGTGCTGACACAAAATGGAGTGTCCTAGGCGATCTTGAATAGACCATATACCATGTTCAGTCTTGATTTCTTAAGCTTGTAAGATCAGGGCTGTGAGAACGCTCAAGAAGTTTAAATATATATCTGTGTGTCTGAAAATATATCTTTTCATCTACTAATTTTTATATGGTATGTATGTATTTATGTGTATGTAAGCAAGTGTGCGTGTGTTCTTATACATACTAACTAACGACAGCAAACACTCAGATAAATCGACTGTACGTAAATAGACGCTATCGGACAGGAACTACAAATAGAAAGGGCTTCTCATATTTCCTCATTTCTCAATCGATACTTTTCGGCTGCTGAGTTAGGAACCGGAGGAGGAGAATCGGCAAAATTCGATTCATCTTGCCTACAACCCATTTTATCCCCCTTCTCTTCCTTTCTATGGCCACACAAAATGGGAGCTGAAATTGTTCCGAATTCTCATCTCTTGGGGTCCTAACAGCCAGTTATCTGAAACTGCTACTTAAGTGTTATTTGCTTTTGCAAGTGGTGAATTTATTCATTATAGGCGAAAGAAACTGGGATTTGAAAGCAGTGGGTATACATAATATATTGAGTTGGTGAAGACAAATCATTTGTAAAATAACACGTTTTATAGAGCAGGTGTTGCCTGTCCAACTGATGGTAATAGATTCGAATTTACTTGTAATATATGCATCTTTCGGAGAAAACACGCGATTTCAGCAATCTTCTAATTTGTTGCCTTTTGACGAATGGATGTTATGGAACACACAACTATCATCTCTTTTTGACGAATGCATGTTATTGGAACCCCAAAGTATCTCTTTTTGACGAATGCATGTTATTGGTACCCCCAACTTTCTCTTTTTGACGAATGCATGTTATGGAACACCTAACTATCTCTTTTTAACGAATGCATGTTATGGAACACCTAACTATCTCTTTTTGACGAATGCATGTTATTCAACACCCAATTATCTCTTTCTTCATTTGTTCTCGCCCTTGAAGATGCGGTTTTAGGGCGGCTGAAACGTTGTATGACGGTTTAAAGTTAGCTTTCAATTCTGTTCCTTTTATGCTATCAAGCACAATTTTAGAAAACCCATAGTTAGACTCCATTTACTACACAAGTGCGTTCCGGAGCTCCTTTGGGGGGGGGGGAGGACAAGAATAGACCCATTGCCTCTTTAACAAGCCTGTCGTTAAGAGTCGACTAACTGGGGTTTTTCTTTAAAGTCAGATTGCATCTGTCTGAGAGGCAGGGAACCAACAGTCAGTATACCCAAAAAAAAAAAAAAAGATAGATTTGTAAGGCGAATATGTATGCAACACTCAGATTATGGAACGATGCTAAAGTATAGATGTGGATGAACAACCAAAACTTTTCGCTTCAGTTCAGCCGGTGAACATAAAGAAGAAGAGTCGCAGAGGGTCTATTTATTTTCATCTGGTATTTACGAAATAGAGTCACGGAACCAATACAACAAAATATGAGGCTAAACTAAATATGACTACATCTGACTTATTTAATTTTGTTTGCCTTCAGTTCCTTCTTCGTTGATAATTATTTCATTTCATCTCGTCTCTTCCAAGTTGTTTAAATGCGAGAGAATACAACTCTAGTGCAGTGTTTTATTTTTTTGTTTGTTTTTTGTTCATGGTCCAATCTCCTCTCAGATTGACTATTTATACTCGAGAGCATTGCAGAAAGCACAAACTTCGCAGTATTAGCCACCATCCATGCCCCCGCCCAGTCCCGCTCCTTCTAAGGGATATCTGCTACTTTAGAACCGAACGACGGAACTGAAAAAAAGAACCCTTTTTTTCAAAGCACCAGTCAAACGGCCCAACCACGTCGCCACGAAGCTCACTCGTCTCGTAAGTTCTCTCTATAATACGAGAATCGTTTCAATCAATACGACAGCCATGTGAAAGTGCATTGCCAAGATATTTTGTTTGATTTAGAGAAAGTTCGGCAGGCACCAGACAAGGAAAACATAGAATTGAAAATACTTTGTGTGCAAGTATTCCTAGTTTAGAGTCCCTGGGATCCCAGACAAAAAGTGTTCTTTGTCAAGGTATTTCTTTGCCTTTTGATATAGATGTTAAGTTGACATCAACATTCCTGTTATATAGCATGTGTCGTATACCTCATATGCGTTATACTATAAAGAGGAGCCGCACATGTCTTCAGCTATCCCATGCCAGTTCCTTCCATCTTTGGCTACTGCGCATAGCTCACCCCATGTTCTTCCAGGCTTTTTGACTCCACCGTCTGTGTCTCTGCTGCGTGCGATTTTTCTTCTACATTGGTAATTATATAGTGACTAATTTCTGTGAACACTTCTGCTGCCGATTCTCCCTGCAGGCGACAATTCGGAAGATTTCCCTAGGTGAATGGACTTTCCTTGACTATCGTGACTCTTCTGGAATTTCTCCGCACCGCTTTATATATAATTCTCATAGGGGAAGAACATTCACTAATTTCAGCTGTGGTGTTTATGGTCAATTTCTTGTTGTTGGTTTGTGTGTGTGTGTGTGTGTGTGTGTGTGTGTGTGTGTGTGTGTGTGTGTGTGCAGAAGACTGCTCTTCTGATTCTGTAGCTTCTGCATCATACCTTCTTCCATATACACATATATATATATATACTGGTGTTATGTTTTCTTTGCACTAAACAAGACAGTCTAAGAGAAAGGTGCTACCGCATAGTCTCTACAATACGGTAAAGGCTTCTGCTAAGAAGTTAAAGAACTTCATCTTTGACTTTAAATTAGATGCACCCGTCATCGTCATGGACTATCATTTTCAGGCCTCACAACAGCACAACAGGGGTGTAGCGGCTAGACGCTAGGCTACGGATCCAAAGGTAGTGGATCCAGGTCCTGATTGTGCCAGCATTTTTCTGCAAAATATCCTTGATTACTTGGTTATCCAGCCTCAAATGTGTACAAGGAAAGCTCCTGAGAATTGCCCACATCACCCACTGATTGCTGTTAAGTATATAAAATATAGGTCTAGCCCCTCATGCCCTATACATCTGAGGGCGTGAATGCCCTTTACTTTACTTACTAATGAGCACAACAAAAGACTATGTGTTTGGAAAAACGGGAAGGAAGAAAACATATAATTTGTTCACGGTTAGCTGGCAATGTTTTACCTCATAAGGTAGCCAACCCCGAGCTTAACTGTAACCTTAGTCGCCTCTTATGACATGCATTGTCATTTTTTATTTCAAGATTATCTTCATGGCACATCTGACAAATATATGTATACACATAAACTTTACACGATTACTTCTGTACGTGGTTGCCAGCGTAGTCTCCTGCTAAATATAAGAGGTACTAAGGCTCCTAGCTCTCCCAAAGAAATGTTTCTCGGGAGCTCGATGTGTCACGTTTCGTCGATCTCTCCCTCTCTCTCTCTCTCTCTCTCTCTCTCTCTCTCTCTCTCTCTCTCTCTCTCTCTCTCTCTCTCTCTCCCCCGCCCTTATTTCTCTTTCTGTGTGTATATATAAGGATGTCTGCGTCTATTTCTGAGCGAGTGTGTTGGTGTGCGAGTGTGTTGGTGTGAGAGTGGGTTGGTGTCTGTCGGTGTGTGGGTGTATATATGTGTGTTTGCCTTATACATTTTCTAAACAAAAAGAGGGAAAAGTGTCAAGGGTCGACTCCTGGTTTAGGAGCACAATAATAATATTGTAGCGAATGGTTAAAAAAATATAATAATATGCTTCAAGTAATATATAATGTAGTACCAAATACTTCTGAAGAGATCACACCCCCTACGCTAGGAGAGGGACGCGAGCAGCCTGAGCCCTCAAGTTTCGACACCCATGCCAAGATTGCATTTCAAAGCTGCAGGAGTTTCAAGGAAAGAAAGAATACGAAATCACGAAATCAGACCAATGCTAGGAATAAAGTTAGTCTTACAGGTCATCAAAGAACAACAAATAAAGTGGTTTGGATACATAACAAGAATGCCCTGGTACTATCTGGCACAGCGAGTCACACTAAAACGTTACAACGGGTAGAGAGCGAGTGGAAGACCTCGGAAAACATGGACTGATGGCATTAAGAGCAGCCTTACAGAACTGAACAGCAGTCTTAATTGTGCTCTTGACAGAGCTCATCAACGAATGTTACATCTACCCCTGACACTTCGATGAGGTACAGGGTGGAAGAGAAGAAAAAGAAGAAGTAAAATACACTTTTGATGCTAATTTACATCAAGCATATGATGCTAGAATCATTTTCGATAGGGAAATTCAGCCAGCTTTAAGCCTGCAGCCTATGTTTCCCAAGACATTTCGCTGTCCCCGTTGTAGACTCAATATATTCTTGGCGCCACCCTTGTACTGAGATTCCCGGGAAAATCGATGCAGAGGTTTAAACATGACACCAGCTTCCTGCAAACATACCTCTGCAGACGGAGCCATTTAGCTGAGTGCTCTAGAAAATGGGTATCTGCTGTAGCTGGCTATCACTGAGCTCTAGCTCCGGATATGGGGGTAGCTTTTGCCCGTATTATTCTGATTAGATGACAGAATGATCTTTTTCTCTGTCTGTGTAATCAATGAATGGTTCTGTTGGTTCTTTTTTCTCTAATATCACAGTGGCTTTGTCTCCCTCTCTCTCTCTCCTCTCTCTCTCTCTCTCTCTCTCTCTCTCTCTCTCTCTCTCTCTCTCTCTCTCTCTCGCTCTCTCTTGGCCTATCCTTATCTTCTCTTCTCCTCCATTTTCTACAACTCCTCCTTTTCGCCTACCCCTTTTCTTCTCCCTGCACCTCCTCCTTCTCCTCCTCCTTCTTCTTCTTCTTCTTCTTCTTCTTCTTCTTCTTCTTCTTCTTCTTCTTTTTCTTCTTCTTCTTCTTCTTCTTCTTCTTCTTCTTCTTCTTCTTCTTCTTCTTCTTCTTCTTCTTCTTCTTCTTCTTCTTCTTCTTCTTCTTCTTCTTCTTCTTCTTCTTCTTCTTCTTCTTCTTCTTTTTCTTTTTCTTTTTCTTTTTCTTTTTCTTTTTCTTTTTCTTCTTCTTCTTCTTCTTCTTCTTCTTCTTCTTCTTCTTCTTCTTCTTCTTCTTCTTCTTCTTCTTCTTCTTCTTCTTCTTCTTCTTCTTCTTCTTCTTCTTCTTCTTCTTCTTCTTCTTCTTCTTCTTCTTCTTCTTCTTCTTCTTCTTCTTCTTCTTCTTCTTTCAATTCTTATTTTCCTTCTTATTTTTCTTCTTCTTTTTCTTTCTCTTCTTCCTTCTCCTCTTCTGCTTCTTCTTCTTCTTTTTCTTCTTCTTCTTCTTTTTTAATTCTTCTTCTTCCTTCTCCTCCTCCTCCATTCCATCCTTTCCTCTATTCTTGTCTTCAACTTTTTCTTTTAGTGTTTCTTCTCCTATTTGTCCCTTCTTTTCCCCACCACCTCTCCCGCCTCTTCCATTTTCTTCTTTTTTGTATGTGAAAAAAATTATGAACCTTACAGACTTGGAACATAAAGTCAACTAAACAAATATTTTTAGGAATGTTGCTTTGGTAGTAAAAGATATTCCCCAATGGGCCAACAATTATGTCAATAGTACCGCTTCTAGGATTGCGGTTGCCAAACTTACATATGTGCATACACTGGTTCTGAAGGGATTTTCAATGAAAATATAATTGCTGAGAGAAATACAAGAGGAACAACTGCATTTAAAAAAAAAAAAAAAAATCATAACAATTCTCTAAAAAAGGCAATTTGAAGAGAAAAGTCGAATGCAAGAGTGCATGGTAAACATGGATACAAGTCAGAGGACAATATCAAGAGATGGGCAAACTGTAGATTAAAGGATTGTACTAACAATACAAGAGATAAAATGTATGTATGTGTATGCATGTAGGTGTGTGTGTGCTTGGGGGAGGGGGTGGATACATCGAAGCCAACATACATATGGAGATAGCATCTGACTGACTGAAACTTGTTAGACGATTACACGTAACAAGCCGGTATTGTTGTACAAAAGAAATTAAATTTCACAGCGAACAATAGATTGCCTAGCAACAGTTTTTATGGGAGGCTTATTTAACTACTAGCTGTTTATCCACCACAAAGCCGTTCAATAAAAGTTGGAAGTGTCAGATGCTGTATACATCTTGGGAGGTAGCAGGTCTGTCTGACCTTTCATGTTACATTTAATTTTATTGTGATGTTCCGTAACCGCAAAAGCTGCATTGAGCAACACTGTTGAGGTGTTGTAAAAGATATGTCAGAGTAACAACACTGATGAGATGTCCTAGGAGATCTGTTAAAGCAACAACAAGGGTGAGATGTCCTAGAAGATCTGTTAAAGCAACAACAAGGGTGAGATGTCCTAGAATATCTGGTAAAGCAACAACAAGGATGAGATGTCCTACAAGATCTGTTAAAGCAACAACAAGGGTGAGATGTCTTAGAATATCTGGTAAAGCAACAACAAGGATGAGATGTCCTAGAAGATCTGTTAAAGCAACAACAAGGATGAGATGTCCTAGAAGATCTGTTAAAGCAACAACAAGGGTCAGATGTCCTAGAAGATCTGTTAAAGCAACAACAATGATGAGATGTCCTAGAATATCTGTTAAAGCAACAACAAGGATGAGATGTCCAAGAAGATCTGCCAGTGTAACAACAATGACGAAAGGTCCAAGGAGATCTGTCAGAATAACCACAATGATGTGTCCTAGAAAGCTGCTGGAATAAACCCAGTGATGAGGTGTCCAAGAAGATGTGCTGGAGTAACAACAATGATGTCATGTCATAGAAGAGCCGCCAGAGTAACAGCAATGATGTTTTGTCTAAGAAGATATGCCAGAGTAACAACAATGATGAGGTGTCCTAGAAAGCTGATGAAATAAACCTAATGATGAGGTGTCCAAAAAGATCTGCTGGAGTAACAACAATGGTGAGATGTCATAGAAGAGCTGCCAGAGTAACAACAATGATAAGATGTCCAAGAAGATCTGCTGGAGTAACAACAATGATGAGATGTCTAAGAAGATCTGCTGGAGTAACAACAATGATGAGATGTCCAAGAAGATCTGCTGGAGTAACTACAATGATGTGATGTCATAGAAGAGCTGCCGCAGTAACAAGAAGAGATAAAATTAAACATAAAAAAATTAGACCTAAGAAATAAAAACAGATGAGATGATCTGACCATCTGACGAGAATGTACTAGGACCAGCTGCCACGGAGAGCAAGGCTGAAGAAATATCATGAAAACATAGAAAGGGGAACAATGGCATGAGGAACAGCCTTAGAGAAATGAAGACTAGCTTGTAGAATTTATTGAAAACAGCATACACACCTTTTTTAATCCCCTACATTTCGATGAAGTAACTGGAGAAAGCAACAGAGAAAAATATAAGTACGTGTCTGTAAGCTCTTTGTTTCTACCTGTTTAAATGCAGTATTATGGAGATCTGTTTAATAGTTGTTTGTCCGCAGGTAAAGGGGAAACCCAGTAACAAGTCGAACTGGGGCACTGGATATTTGGGTATAAAGAACATTAGGTAGCTTTTTCTTTGCAGAGAAAATAAGATCGCGAAAATATTCCCTGGACAGACTTGCGATGGAGCTGGAGTCGTTAAAAAAATAGAGACAATGATATTTTTTGGGGTCTTATTAGGAAAAACATAAATGTAAAAGGATATTTCCCGCTCCTTTGAGGCATCAACGTTTGGTGCTAGATCCTTTTGTTACAGGCGTCACACCGATCGCTTTAATTTCCATGAGATTTTATGTTATCAATTTTATGCAAGGTCAGACTGGGAACCGAGCCCGTTGTTAACAATGTGCCTCGATGCGGGCTCCAACCTGAATTCTTAAGTCTGGCAGACAAACGTCCAGCAAATGCTCTACCCGGGCTCGCCCTTACGACTGTCTGCACCATACGGACCGCAGCAACGAAACGTACCAGGGAGGTATTTTTAACTTGAATGGAGGAACTGTTGTGGAAATATTAAATTATACGGCCAACAATAGTTGGACAAAGTGCTTATGAGGGATGCTTGTGCTAGGGGCGCTGACACATGGAAAACATTACGATGGGAGTGGTTGTGTGATGAAAAGGGGTGGGGTGGGAAAAAAAAGGGGGTGGGTGGGTTTGTGGACCCTCAGTCCACTTACAGATGCTCTGCGGAAAAGAGTGAGAAGACTCGTGGGTCCTAATCATTGTTTGAGCGTATAAAGATAATAATAATAAAAATAACGAGAAATGTTAAAAAATAGCCAGACTAATCCCAGCTATTTTAATTACAAAGAAAGACTAAGAAAACGGACCATCTAAGATGCAATATTAAAGTAAATAGGAAAAACCTTAAGCTTAAGCAAGTTGATATGTTAAAGTACTTGGATACCCTGATAACATCAGAAGTAAGATGTAAAAAGGAAGTTAAATGTCGATAGCTCAAGCAAAGGCAGCATTTTACAAAATAAAGAATATTGTATACAATCTTTCTGTGTTAACTGACATGAGAAAAAGAGTTCTTAGAAGCTGTATAAATCCTATCTTGATATAGGAAAGTGAATCATAGACAGTTGGTAAATTAGTTAAAACGTATTTTTGAAACTGCGGAGATGGGGATTTATAGACGAATAATAAGAATACAATGGACAAATTAAAAACGAATAACGAAGAAGTTTTGGACTCGAAGAGAACTGATTGCTCACATCAGAAAGAGACAATCTACATTTTTTGGTCATGTGATGGGAAGGAGAAAACTGGAGTACATCACGATAGTAGGAAAGTTGGATCGGAAGAGAGGCAGAGGGAGACCGAGAGAACAGATGCTAGACAGTTTGACATCATGGCATGTAGAATCATCTGTGTCAAAGTTTATTGAAAGGACACGAGACAGAAAACGAAAATAATGTCCACAGAGAAAATTGGATATCACCCAAAAAATAACAATAAATGACGAATAAATTGAAAATGTCAGAAACTTTGAATATCTAGGTCCATAATAAATAACAATGGAGACTAGCAAAAATCAAAAAGAGGATGGCCATAGCAATGCAAAGATGCAAGGTTCAAACAGCATTAAAAGTCTGTGGTTAAGCACCAGCAAGGAAATTAGAAATATAATTTCTAAAGCATGCATCTTCCCTGTAGCAACATAAGGTTTTTAGTAGTGTACTATTTGTCAGTCCTTAGGAATGAAAATAGGAGCTTTTGTGCTGTATTGCTATAGAAAGATTCTTAGAATAGCATGGACAAAGAAGACAAGAAATACGGACATTTTAAAAGATATGAACATCAAGGAAAATTGGCCAATAAACAGTATTTTGTCTCGGAAGTTGAAATATTTTGAACATAGGAAGCGCTATGGCAGATTGGGGAAAAAAAAATAGCAGAAGGCATGGTACCAGAAAGAAGTGGCAGGGGCCGGCCAACACGAAGATAGGCACAGGTTATAAGTGACTCCTTGAATATGAAAGTACACGAGGCGGATGAGCTGGCGAGAGACCTTTTTTTTTTTTTTTTTAGGCAGACTGTTATGAGAGCGATTATCTGTACAGGACCTGTTACATGATGATGATGATTACTAAAAAAGATGTATAATAGTAATCATATTATTAATAGTTATTATTATTATAATAAATAGCCAAATAATTTTTAAAAAAAAACAGTCTCTGGTCAATGTGACTTGTGTTACTAACTTGTAATCCCTCACACTGTCAAGTATTTAAACATAAGCTTCAAGTGTTGTATAAATCTCACCGGCAACTGGGTCACCCATTGGCTCCTTGGCAGAAGACTTCGTCGTCGGTCTGGACAGTATTTGGGTCTGTCTCTTTTGATGGCATCAACACTGCAGGAATCCTTTTCACGGCTTTAGATGGCGTGCAATGCTAAGCCATTTTATATAGCTCAATAACCTAGTCACAATTATAACCTTAAGCTCCCCCTTCGGAAATGCTAGTTGAACGTGATGATTTGTTTCCTAGCGAAGCTCTTACCTTCACTTTTTAAATCTCGGGAGTTAGGAAGTCTGTCTGATATTTTAAGTTCCATTAAGTTTTGCTGTTTTTTGTTTTATTTTTAACGTAAATCTGCGCGATTTGTTAGTTTTTGTGTACCACCTGCGTTGATGCATTGTTGTGCTGAGTTTATCAAGTTTCGAATGGCATACAAACTGAGAGCCTCTGGAACACTTGAAAGGCAATTAGAAAGTTGGATTGGGGATCTAGGTATGTATTTTTCTATTTGAACATAGCGTATTTCGTGAAAACTTGAGAGATGAAAACAGATAGCTTGGGGAGACCGATAATGGAACGAGACTCTTTGAAAAAAAATCTTGTATCGCTACTATTATTATTTATCTGCCGGCTGCGTGGATTTTTATCATGGTATAGGGTTTCGCAGGTCGACTCAGCCTAAAATGAGTACCACGATGCCTGTCCTGGGGAAGTAAAGACGGTCGGCGAAATGCTGACTACATTGCCCACCTAGTGCCGATGGGCTGTAAAAATATGGGCGCTCTTCCCATATAACCGATACGCCTAAAGGCGTGAAAGGGGATCTTTACTTTACTTTTACTTTTTATTAGTTATTATCACTGTTGCTCTTACGACTGTTTTTACTAACCTTTCCCTATTTTTTTTTTTATTCATTCCACATCACACATTCTTATAGTTTCTCACGTGACCCCTTGGTGGTTGGAGCACTCTCACCTTTGTTATTGTTGTGTAGTTCAGTTAATGTCGAGAAAAAACCCAGGCCGAAGCCTAGATTTGTATTGTTTTGTGCACGTTTTTCTGCTTTCCCATTTCGTTAACTTTTCAGTCACAGCTCCCTGGAATAATTTTTTGAAAGAACTAACACAGACATGTGACATAATTCGTTTATAACAGGCTTTTAAAAACATATTGAGAGGGGAAACGGTGAGCTAAAGGTGGACAGCGATACAAGTGACAGCATGATATCAGAAGAACGAATGACCGAACATAATATATTTCTAAAGGATTATTATAAAAGAAGTATAATAATTATACATATAATAGTTATTATTATTATTATAAATGGCCAAACCAGCCTCCGACCCCTGAGACTTAAGTTACTAGCGGTAAAACTAACGTTAGTCTCCCTATTTACACAGTGTTAATCACTAGCTCACTTCTGATTGGTAGACCTTGAGCCCCGCAACCTTGGCACAAGGTTATGTTTTCCGCAACGTCTTCGATATCACGTGTTGTATATTTCAGCACGCCAGCGCTTTTAACACTCCAAATACATAGCAAAACTGGGTCTAACACAACCCCTTAGAGAGTTCTGCAACCTATGTCACAGGCATTCTGTTTCTCAGAAGAAAAACGTAAATGCAAGATAATGCAGAAAGCAAACAACAGAGCGGCACACGCGTAACCTTCAGAAAAGTAGACAAGCCCAACAAACTTGTCAATAAAACGTGACCTACTTTGTTTGGGGAAACTAGCATAAAACATACCACAGTGACTTGGGCATATGACACAGCCTCAAGGCCGCAACTATATTAGACAGACTCTTATCATGCATGTTAGGGTGCAGTGCTACAGCGGTGCTCCCCACCCATTTTCTATTTCCTCCCCACACCCATATGCAATACGTAATACCAGTCCCACTTTGTACATAACTTTTTTTCAAAGCTACTGGAATAGAAAATATTCAATTACGTCAAACCGAACCAAAAGTAGACCAAGCCACTCTCACGTTATCAGAGAAACAAACGACACGTGAACATTAAAAGACTTCATCAGCACATTACATGAACAGCCAATGTTGTAATCACGAATAAGTTTGCACAAAATCATTTAAATGAAGTATCTCGGAGAGAAATCCGCTTGTCTGTCTGGCCATGTGAAGCTCTGACGCTCGTTGAGTGGACTTTTTATGATGAATTCCGATTAAACTATTTTTCAGACATTCTGTACAGGTGAATATTTTTCCTATGAATAAAGCCCAGGGCGTTACTATTCTATGCTTCCTTTGAGGTTTCCATTAACGCGTGGAAGCCTCAGCTGATAGGCTGAAAGAAAATGAATAAATGTAACCACTTTTGCCTTCTACAAACAAAACCACATCCCACACAATAAACAATATAGTAACTAGGATTTACCTGGTTAACCAAAGACTCATATAAGGAGACTGCGATGTAGATATCGACGTGTGGTTAAATATGCACGCTTGTTTAATCTAGTACCTCTTTGGTAATATGTGTGATGCAATAATAAACATTGTATCCCCCCCCCCCAACCCCAATGAGAGTTGCAGTGCAACCCCGAATACGTGATAAATCAACAACTTCCTTGATTCAGTATTTACGATGTAACAATGTACACGTTGATAATTCCTAAAATTTGTCTTCAGATTAAAATGTAAAAATAAACACTTCGTTAATCTAAAAATTCCATAATATTATTACAGTGTAAAAT
Source organism: Candidula unifasciata (assembly GCA_905116865.2). Lineage (NCBI taxonomy): Eukaryota > Metazoa > Mollusca > Gastropoda > Stylommatophora > Geomitridae > Candidula > Candidula unifasciata. Next base: position 2,570 of record CAJHNH020000323.1, on the reverse strand, counting down.
TGGAAACCTAACTATTCTAAAAATTCTCTGGGGAGATTACAGAGTAGGAATTTGACCCTGGCATTTCTAACAATTCTCCGATGATAATAAAGTGCTAGATTTTTATTCTACTATTTTTTTTTTTTATTCCAGAACCGACATCACATCACTTGGGGCATTCCAATAAGCGCTCCGTCCCCCTCTTCAGCAGCCAGCAAAGAGTTCTGATACTAATGGTGCCAGTAGCATTCTGATTAAAAGTCCGTCTTGCCTTTCCTCTGAGCCTCGAGCATCTGCCAGAACCTCTCTTCATTTCCCCTTCATCAATCAAACCAGATTGTGGTGATCTATATGCTCCTCCGAACTGTACACACTCTTCCAAAAGGCACTAGCCACGTTTGTCTTATCATGCATCAGTATTTCACCAAGCTGTGCAGAGCCAGCCAGTCAGTCCGCCTGTTCATTTTTCAACACACCGGCGTACCCTGGTGAAAAAATCCAGACAATACCCCTCACCCGTGTCCTCCGCAGCGAGGCATGTCACTCTGCACAAAGCATGCCTGTCCTGATTTTCCTGAGCATGCTTTCTGAGTCTGTTACAATCACGATGTGTGTGAGTGTGTCGTGTTCTCTAGCCAGCGGAAAGCTACAGTAACCGCCTCCACCTCCATTCTTAAGCTGGATGTTGTGGTATCATATGCTAGGCTCTCCTGCACCAAACGTCGACCATTAACGTTTGCTAAGAAACCTCAAGCACTTCTTTTGCCTCTTGACACTGAAAAGTCTGTGTAAATGATCAAATGTTAGAATTAAAACAATATCAAAATCTGCCTATTCTGAAAATTCCCTGATGAGATTACAGTGTGAGAATGAAACCCTGGCTGTTATAACAATTTCCTGAATATAAATCAGTGTAAGAATGAAAATCTCGTTATTCTAACAATTCTCTAATGAGATTACAGTATAGGAAATAAAACCTGGCTATCCTGACAATTCCTTGAATATATAACAGTGTAAGAATGAAAATCTCGCTATTCTAACAATTCTCTGATAAGCCTGCAGTGTAAGAACGGAAACCAGGCTATTCTAACAACTCCCTGATGAGATTACAGTATAAAAATTGAAACCTAGCTATTCTAACAATTCTCTGATTAGATTCAGTGTAAGAATGAAACTCTTGCTATTCTAACAATGCCTTGATGCGACTACAGTGGAAGAATAAAAGCCTGGCTATATTAACAATCCCCGGATGAGATTACTGCCTAAAAATAAAAACCAGGCGATTCGAACAAAAACCTTTTAGATTCCAATGTGATCATGAACTGGTATTTGTTTTTTTTTTAATGAAGCACGTCTGTGATGGTTTTACAGTGTTATATCTACCATTCATCAAGGGCACGAGGCGTTTGATAAATCAACTTAGAACAAGTGCGATCGGTTGTTCCACGCTCGGGGAGCTATCAACGAAGAGATTGGGACACGTGAATATTTCCAGCAGAAGGCGCAACAGACTTCGGCACCTGAGCCCCCCCCCCCCCCCCAACCCTTTTTCATTCCGCGCAATTCATGCTGTATATTAAATAGTCAATATATTGAATATGTAATTGTAAACGTCGGCCTTCCTGTCACATCTCACTTCTGTCGCGTGCCTAATGTAAGGATTCCTCCTTCAGAACCAACAGCACTCAGAGATAATTATGTTGAGTCGTTTGGCTCGTATTGGTCTAAGGGAATCCCCGTGGCCAATATACGCTCAACTTATCTCTGGAGTAGGGCAACTCAAGTATTGGCACTACAAAATATATCAGTATATAAATACAATATTTCTAGGCACACTTGGCTGGACACCCCCACTACTTACTAAAGAAAGCCCCCAGGTTATGATAGTTCATTATCATAACCATGTTAACACATATAATGAAGATACATACACATACAACTGCTAAACACTTAAGAAGGTGACATAGAGAAACCCAAGTCAGCCATGAAAATGAATGCATGTATTTAGTATAATATCTGTACATAAAAAAAATTGAAGTGAATTCCAGCTATCAGTGAACGAATCTCAGCACTAATGTCTAGATCCCAAGGAAACTATACAGACAGCCGGTCCTGGAGGTGACTATATGTCATCATTGGAAACAAATGAGCTGTGAGGAAAACAACAGCACACGAAGCATCAGACTTAGCTTCTATCCTTTCTGTCTATGATGCCTCCTTCAGCTCCGGATGATTCGACTGTCTTTGATTCTGGAAATTCTGCTCCACTGGATCAAATAGTCAGAGAGTACCTCACCATAGGGGACACAATAACTGGATAGGCACACAGCAACTGGATAGGCACACAGCACCTGCTCCCACGAGTAACTCACAGTACTGTCCCTGAGTTACACACATGCTCTGGCACTGGATGATGTTTGGGTTATATTGTACCCCATCTTGACGAGGACAGTCTTCTCAATTGGTAGTTGGGTGATAATAAGTGGGTGATGGGTTAATTGACTGCTGGGTTATAGTTAGTTTAGGGTTGTTTGGTTGGTTGATGGGTGTTGGTTGGACTGTGAAACTTCTGCCAGCTGCTCACAAAAAGA